>JAPDSC010085314.1:45875-68055 GCA_026290005.1 Latrodectus geometricus | reverse complement strand
CATAAAACGAAATATTATTGGCTGAGTTTATTCCACCAAAATTCCCAATATTCGCCAAAATCACGGTTTTTTCCCGAAAAAACTGAGTAAATTCCCAAGTTCAAAATTCTCGGGAATTTTACATCTCTAGTTCAAGCACGAATGACTCATATTTACTCAAAGCATCAGGTAATTTACCTTTGTTTTCTTCAGTTACGATGGTTTCTTTAATGAAGCCTGAATGCTGAAATACTTTCGATATCGTCTTTCCTTCACTATCCCATCAATTTATTCAATATTCTCAAGAAGATTGACAAATGTTTTATACGTGTTAGGAGGCTCTGAGGAAAATGTTCGTCACCTGACTACATTCGATAAGACTAGGTGAGGTGATATAATATATCTCTATAGCCTATAGGCTGTCAATAGATACACGATGCACACGTCCTTAGTTTGAATCGATGGTGATTTGCACTGCAATCGATGAATTTCTGACATTTTAAGGCTAAGTGGTTGTGCACTATATTCGAGGCCTCCAAAAACCACCCTTCAACTAAATACTGAAAGAGCACATGCTGCATGAGAATTTTTATCAACCTGTATGCAGAAAGCATTTGATTGTTGTCTTGATCAGCATGATATCCAACCCTCTCATCAAATGAAAACATCTAGTACTGAAATGCTGAGTTTGGACTGTAAAGCCTCTATAGCAACTACAGTTGAAGTGTGGCATCAACTTAAAGCAGTATAGAATCAGTTGCCAAGTATTTTATCTAAGCCCACTTCGATTACTCGCTCAATGTAATCGAACAGTTTAATTTCCTGATTGGCAACTATTTCTAATTTCAAATCCCTGTAAATCTCCAAAGTGCATGCAATTTGAATCATTTGGCCTTTATACTACATAGTTCATATAGAATAAATATTTTTTATTCGCTTTTTTGCTGATTCAATTTTAATAGTCAGAACAATTTAATCCTTAATTCAAACACATAAAAGGAAAGTAATTACATAAATACGAAGAATATCACTAGGAAATTAATTGTTTCACATGGTTATAAAATACAATACGCGTCTTATTAGAATAAGTATTACAAAATGTAATTTTTTTTGTGTAATTTCCGTACTTGTTGTCCCTAATGATGTAGCACAAAATGCATGCAAAAATTATTTTTAAATGTTAATAGAATGAATTGAAAGTCATAATGGAAAAATTAATAGAAAAAGGTGAATTTTGATTTTATTTCCAATTTAATTGAAAAGATGAGAAATATTTTTATCTTTAATTTCACTATTTAATTTCTCTAATTTTTTCTCAATTCCAAAATAATTAGAAAAATTGCAATTTAAAATTTTTTTTATGTAATAACTTAGAAACTAATTTTTAAAATTTAGTTTTACATTTTTTAAAACAAATACGTAATACTATTAGAAAGTTTTCATCAATAAAATTAACAGTAAAATTATGATTTTAATTATATTAAAATAGCTTAAACATTTGTTCTTTTAATATACAATTTACAGCAATAAAGTTACAAACAAAGATATTCCGAAAAAAAAAAGGCTTAATATATTAAAATTTAACATACTAATACCTAAAAACTATGTATGAAATGATATCAAATTCACTCAGACCTTCAATCAAAATAGGCTGCATTATTGCTTTTATTCCTTTACCTGGGTAGGTTGGTTATGGCGGACATTTTTGGAGCTCTATGCTAGAATGCTTGTATCTCTCATTGAAGAAGATAATTGGAGATGATTTTCAATCAATTGAATACTTTAAAGCAAGGTGGAGACAAAAAGTCACTCCTTTATCTCCATTGCTTCATTTAATAAGAATTGTCCCATCTTGTATAACTGTTGATTCTGATGACACTTGGCAACGCCAAGCCCGTCCGTCAGAGACTAGGAGAATGAAGTTAGAGAGTGGGCTTCTTCCGTTTTTTTGAATAGAGCACCCTCATACGAAGGTGGAAGTAAGACTTTTGGCTCATAGATGGCAGTACCATCTGAGTCTTCCAATTTAGAGATTGAAACCAGTGAAGACCCATAGCCTGGCTCCAACCACCCCCAGAAGTATTAATTTGTAATGGGAACATGGAAGACATTGCGACCCGACATATTTTACGTGCTCAAGTTGCCATTAGTGAACACGACGGATCTTCGGCTAAGCCGGGATTCGAATTCACCACCTTATGGTAACGAGAACGACGCAACTAGGCCAAGATAATATATATTGCATTACTATATATGTTTATAATTAAAGTTGATAATAAAATTATTAATAAAAACGCATGGCAATAATCTCCATTCTATTAAAAGCGACGGTTTTAACACCAGAAAAAATTTATATGTTTAGTTTTTCCAAGGGGCGTTATTAATATGTATTAGCTCTTCCTAGGACATCCCACAAGTATTCTATTGGATTGAGTTCTAAGAGCTTCGCTGTTCACACAATGCGTTTAATACGCTTTTTTCCATAATTGTTGACAAATGTAGTTTTACGTAAACGAGTCTTCTCTCTTGCACAAACTGATTGACGTTCTGTTCTTTTGATGTTATTTAATATCGATCTTAGTTTCATTGTTCTGTTTATGGAAACAACGAATGACAGTTCTAAGTAGTCAATGGAATGCAAACTAATTAATACATCATATAAATCTAACACTGATTTTTCGAATTTTCAATAAACATAAATTTATATCATTTAAAATAATGCAATCACAAAATGTCAAGAAAGATAAGAACAATTCTTTTGAAATAATCAAATAGAATAAAAAGCCGAAATATTTAAATAATGAAACCCTATTTTTTTTAATATTCCTGTGCAGTAAAATAAAAAAAATAGAATTTCATTTTTTTGCTTTTAAAAAAATACTTTTAGTGTCTTCAAAAGTAAAAAAATAAAATTTTTCAATGATTTCCACTTTAAAATTAAAGAAACGTCACGAGAAGTACTAAAAATAATTCAAATTTGTAATCTAAATTACATTTCTAACACATGAGAATAAAAAAAAAAATACTGAAATATGTTATAAAAAATTGCAAACATAACAAGTGAAAAATTTTATAAAAAGATTAAGTTTAAAAAAAATGCTAAGTTTTTATACTAACAAATGAAAATTCAACATGTTTCTTAAAAAAAAAATTAATCTTTTATAAAATTTTTCAGATTTTTTTTCCTAGACATTTAAATTATAATAAGCTTTAAAGAGTAAAAACAATGTGTTACTATCAACCTCTGAAGCAAACACAAATCAAAAATTAATCCACATAAAATGTAAATAAAAAAAATCACATTTTTCTTTAAAGTTATATAAATTCAAAGAAATAGTAAAGTTTTTTTATTAGAATTTGTAAAGAAAATGTTCTAAATATGTTTTTCATTTTATAAGGCATATTAATATCATTCAAAAAAACAATATAATTTTTTAGATAAACACATTATTCATGAAACACATTAATATTGTTTCTATCATGAATTTAACAAAAATGTTTTAAATGCTTAAATTAATTTGTAGAAGTGTAACCCCATCAATTTTCTTAACTAATCCTTGAATAAAGAATTTTTGTGGTACGATTTGTTGGTTGGAGAATTAGTTTTTATAAAAATAATGAAATGCATGTATGTCAACAAACTAACCAATCATTTAAATTTTTGTATCAATTGATCTAAATATTGATTAATTGAATTACAATGTACATTTATTTATATTTTTATTTTCATAATAATTTATAAACATGGAAGCCTTGTGTTCATAATTACATATTGAAATGTAATACTTCTACTTAAAGATTAAAAGAAACTGTTAAATATATTGCAATAATATTGAATTGGGAATATAATATAGAATTAGAAATAGCAAAAAATTATTAAAAAATTGTTTGAAATTTTTAATTCTAAATACTGTTTGTATTTAATAAAATGGTAACACTAAATTAAGTATTTGCCATTTCTTTATATATATATATATATATATATATATATATATATATATATATATATATATATATGGTTTTGGTCATAAATAACTATATGCAGTACATAAAAGCTTTTAACAATTTTTTTACATTTCTTTCAAATAAATAAACTTTAACTATTTCAATATATTATATTTTAATTAAAAATTAAATTAAGAGGAAAATATTAATTATTGATAAACCTACTAATTGAATATTTTATAAATTAAATATACAAAGCAAATATTAATAAATTGATATATCAAAGCTTGATATCATCTCTATAATTAAATTAAGGTTTGTAGCATTCTAAGAAAACTATAAATATACTATTTTAATTTCTAATTTGAGAAATATAATATTCTATTTATAATTCAATATTTGATAATTTAACTAAAAATTTCTTTTTGATGCAATTTGGATACTTGAATAAGTAACCATATCTATTTTTAAATCAATTCCTTGAATCAACATACAATTTCACATTTAATTTTGAAATAAAATGATGTGTTGAATGTAATTCAAAAGCCTGTAAATTTTTCTGATAACCTGAATTACAATTTAAAAATTAGACAATTCTCTTTAATTTATTTTACAAACATATGAAAAAAGCAAATACAGAAAAAAGCAAGAGAAAACAGGAAAAAATGGAAACTTTTTAATGAAAACAATTTTTTTTTAATTTATAACAATATTTGAGACTTTCATAACTAAATATTTAACAAATGACAAGAACTAAATAATGTAATCATACATTCAATTACAATTAATATTAGTTTAACATTTAATCTAATACTGATTGTGTAACATTTAATATAAACCATTTTATCATAAAATATTTCACATCTAAAATTTTAAATAGCATTATTTTTATAATTAATTTAAAATTTTAGATGAAAATAATTAATGAATAATTAAAAATGAAGTTATTTGGCATGAAAACAACAATTATTTTCAACAATGTTTTTAAAAAAATAAAAGACCAAAATTAAAGGTCATACATTTGATTCTAAAATAAGAAATGTTATGGGTATTTCTAGATGAGTTACAAAGATGAGCTCTGCTTAGAGATTTACAATAATATTTCATTAAACAGAGAAATGATCATTTGAGACACCATTACGATAGTTAATTAACAAATTTTTGTTAAGCAATATTCATATTTAGATACCTTTTTAAAACCACTATATAACTCAAATATTCATCATTATAACCACATATTTATTATTTAAAACACTTAATTTTACTGTGATATCCAGCTTATTTAATAATCAAATAATGGTAAATAATAATTATTTAAATCACACGATTAAAGTAATTGCATTTTAAAAATATTTCCATAATCAATAAATTAAGTGTATATTATATACATATTTTATAGATATTCAATCATTAACACATCAATTATTTTACAAAATGTACAAAGGAATTTACATTATTGGTCCACAATTTAATTTTATAAGAAGTTAATTAATAAAACAAAATATATTTAATCTTCTCCTAATAATCCTCTTAAAGGATCATCAAAAGCAGGTTTCTTTTCAACTTCTTTCACGACTTTCTTTTCCGCCTCTTTTTTTATTGGAACTGAGTTAGAGGTTTTTGTTTCAGGTTTGTCAACTTTATTTGAAGATTGTTCGATATTTCCAAATATGTCATCATCATCTAAAACATAAAAAGAGAAATTTATTATTTTTAAGAAAAGAAATTTATAATTTATTATTTATAGAAAATTATAAATATGTTAAATTATAAAAGTTATTAAAAATTATAAATATGTTAAATATGTTAGATATGAGTTCATTTTCAAAAAGAATATTACAATATATAAATATATTCTAATATTCTTTTTGAAAATAAACTCATATTGTTTCATACAACACAGTTTTGAAAATAAACTGTTGTATATTAAGTATCCTATAGATATGTGAGATTTACAAGAATAAAACACAATAACTTAATATAATATTTTACTTGAAGATTTCAAAATTTTCTTTTGTATTTCAAGCATATACATCACTTCAGTCAACAAAAGTAAAACCCACTGTTTTAGAATTTTCAGTCAAAAGAAAATATTGCAAATGTCAAGTGAGAAAAGTTAAAATTGTTTAAAATATTTTTTCATCTCTTTAGAAAACAATCATTAATTATTTCAGGTGCTTCGATTACAAATCATTAATTTTAAAATTTACATGTTTTAATGATAATTTTATAACAGATAAATTTATGTCTGAAATAAAAGCAGGTATGCATTACAAACTTCAAACATTTTCAAATCAATTTTTTTAATTTCATATTTATTCCAATTTTGAGATATCACAGTTTTTGTTATGAATATGCACATGCAAATTTATTTCAGGTCAATGTCACATTGCTATAGAGATGTAAGTCATTTGAAATAACACATTAAGATGTTAATGCTAAATAGTATTTTTTTTCCAAAATAATTAAATCAAATTATATTTAATAAGTCTCTATGGAATTAAAAACAAAAATAAACAAAAAATTGTCAGATACAAAGCCACATAAATAAAATGCTTTGCGATCGTTAGAATTGACTGAAACAGTTTTCTCTTAACGTCAATAGTACTTACATTTCCTAACAAAACAAGTAAGGAAAGTCTTTAGTAACTGAAGGTAGGAAAGAAAATTCCACAAAAATAAAATGTTTAAATAAAATATTCATAATTTTAAAATTTGTGTTTAGATAAAGTTTTTTCAAGGTCAATAAATAGTTTATTTCCTGTCACAACAAGGTACACAAAACCAATATGTAAATTTTTTAAAAACAGATTTATTAAATAATCTTGCTGACTAGGATATGAATTTAGGAACATTGCTCAATACAATTTTTTTTTACATAATTTAATTATCAATAAGTGCAATTATTTAAAAAAAAAAAAAAAAAAAAAAAAAAAACATGTGATGATGTATTTTAGAATTGTTTTATATTTGTAATAAAAACTTTACTTTCCAATTCTTACTTTTTAAAATTCGACAAAGAAAATTATTATCACATGATAAAGATTTTCACTATCCAAAATTATATATATGCATCTAATTCTATAACTTATGAATTAAATCCATATATATAATTTTGGAATTAAATGCATATATATAATAATAGAATTAAATGCATAGATATAAATTTAATTGAAAATTATTAAATTTTCAGTGCAGTTATTTATTTCATCCTTAAAACTACATAAAAAATAAAATAATTTTACAAGAATAACATCAGAGCAAAACATACCATCATTATCATATAGCTGGCTGGGAAACATTTCATATTTTTCTTTTGGTATATCAGAAAATATATCAGAGTCATCAGCAAATATGTCATTTTCTGTCTCATCTGGTTTAGATTTGAGCACAGGATTTGGCTTTATATTAAAGAGGTCATCGTCATCATCATCCTAGAAAATTTTTATAAAATAAATAAAATTCAACAAAAAATTTTATATCTTTAAAAATACATACTCTATAAATTTATAAGTAAATATGTTAATTATAAATCTGAAATTAAAATTTATAAAAAATTTTCTTTTTTGCTACAAAGTATCATATTTTTCAAAATACAAGAATTAAATAAATCATTCAGAAAATGTGTATTTAAAACTTAAATTACTTCTGGCATGTTTTTACAATATAAAATTTCAGTTATTAATATATACATAACTAGGTACAAGAACTGAAAACAGAATTTATTTCAATAATTTGATTAAATACACAATGAGAAATTTCATACCAAGTCTAAAATGGATTCCTTTTTAGAAATGCTGTTGCTGAAATCTGAAATATAAATAAACATTTAGAAGTCTCAATTCTAGTTCAAAAACATTTTCTATTTCAATTAAATATACATTAAAACAAAAATAAGTCAAACATAATCATATATTTAAGTTAAAAACTCCAGTTTATTTACATTTATACTTTAATAACATTAATTTCAATATCTTCGAATTAAAATTAATGAGAGATATGAAAACCCTTAATTACTCTCCTATTTCAACAATATTTTCTTAAAAACTCATAGATGCTCCATTTTTTGATTTTTCAAAGCATTGTTAAATTTTAACTGATTTAAAAAACTCGCTTTAAAATCCTATAGTAGTAGAACATATAAAAGAAATTAAATATACTGAAATATTTCACAAAATGAAATTTTGAATGTATAAAACTAATAAATGAAAACTATTAAAATATAGAGACATTTTAAATGGAATATTGAATTTGCCTTTATATATTGCATTAATGGATCAGTGAATTTTCTTTAAACATTTTTTTTCAAGAATAAAACTTTTCTTATATATATATATATATATATATAACTATTCTATTTTAAATATATACAAGAGAGAAAGAGTGCAATACATTTACACTAGTTTGTTTGTTCGTTTGGTACGGTTTTGTGGTGCAAGGTCCAAAAAGGACAAGCTGCGCCATACATTTACACTAGATATTTACACAGAAATTCATATAGTTCCTATATGAATATCTCAAAAGAACTCAACATAGCTAAAAAAAAAAAAAAAAAAAAAAAGTCATTTTTTAACATAATATGAAGGAAAATTTAAAGATTAATATATTTATTTTAAATCTAATAAGCCCTGGATCCCAGATTTTTGTGGTAACACATGCACTATATGAATTTTTTTTAATAATTTTATTTAAAAGACTACTTTAAATGCAAAGAATCAGGTTCTAATATCTAATTATTGAGCCTCTAAAAAAACAGAATAATTATAATAAGACAAGAACAATCTGAAACATTTGTATCAATAGAATAAAAGCAATATTTCATTTGATAACAATTTTTTCTTTTAAAAATCAAACTGCATTTATTATAATTTTAAATATGATAAATAATGGACTTATATTCATAATAAATATTGTTGTTTAAGAAATGACTAATAATTTCTTTTAAATAAAACAAAAGAATAGCATATCACTGGTATCAAATTACCAAATTTCTCTTTCTTTCTTTCATTTTAATTAAATTCTTGTAAGAAGTTTTGACTGCAATACTTTTTAAAGGAAAAAACTCTTTTTGTGATTACTGTCAAAATTTCGACATAAAATTATAATGCAAATTTCTTTGTTACAAATAAATATCTTTTAATTAAAAATCTAATATCAATGTTAAAAGTGCTATTAGATGCTGTTTTGAAAAAGATCTTTGATGTTAGAATTATGTCACTTCCATGAAAATTAAATGCATTCAACTACTTTAAGAAAAATTAAAAATGAGTATAAAATTTTAATACTAAATTACTAGATATTTTAAGATTGACATTATTCTAATACCATAGACTTTGATTTATTTATATGAATTACTGCAAATATTTGCACATTTGTGTTGCTAAAATTGTGCAATGGCCTACTGGAAATTTGGCAATAGTGAAGGTTTCTTAAAATAATATAAAGTTCAACATAAATAACATTTTCTGTGATTTTGAATTAGTTTTTTCATTCAATGGTCAATTTTTACAGTCAAGAATTAGTTTATGAGGGCCAACAGTACAATATGGATTTAAATTGCAATAAATATTCTGATTATAGAATTATAAACTGAAATCACCAATCGTTAAACCAAATACTATAACACCAACTACTCATTAGATAGTTCTTTGACACTCAATGTCAACATTTGTATGCAAGGACTAATTAGACCAGAACCTATTGTTCAAAGTGGATTCTAAACCACTACCAGAATCTAAGCCAGAAGTGGGATTCGAACCCACAAACTGCTGAACCCAAAGCCAAAGAGCTACTTCCAGTCTGACATGCAATTGCCAGATTAGCATTTAGAATGGCACAAATAAGATTGGAAAGAAATGTTACCAACCATGCATCATAAGCAGCTAAAATAGAACGAACTTTTAATAAAAATGAAAGTTAACATAATTTACTTAGATTAAAAGAATTTCAATAAGCATTTTTTAGCATTTAAATTAGATTGTTTCCTTATGTAAATTTATTAGATATTTCAATGAAAATAATTATGTACCATACATACATAAATAAAAAATTTAATAAAAATGAAAAAGTTTTATACTAAACATTCTAATGAAATATTCAATTCATAATTCTAAATTACATTTATGAATAAAATGTGTAATAATCAAATGGAAATTATAAGACTTCAAAAATAGTTAAGCTTACAAAATTAAATCCCATTTGAAGACATCGAATTCAAATCAATAAAATTATTTGCAGACATATAAATCTGCAAAACTAATATTAAGAACTTAAACATGCAAATTTATTTCTTCTTAAAATAAAATCATGTAAATACAGTATATAATTACATAACTAAAATTTACCAATAAGAAAATTAAGTATGTTATATGTGTATACATAGAATGGAAACCATCCTTAAATTTTTTGAAATAGATTCTTTTAAATTTGAATCTGTGAAGAATTTCACATATCAAGGATCAGAAATAAACTACCAAAATGATATAAATCCTGAAATTAGGAAAAGATTATTGCAGCCAATCGCTGCTTCTTTGGTTTAAGAGTATTGAAATTTTACTTAATAAAAAGAAAGACAAAGATCATGCTGTATAAGGTACTGATCAAATAGGTTTTGACTTATGCCTCTGAGACATGGACCTTAACAAAATATGAAGAGAAGATATCAGCTACCTTTGAAAGGAAGGTCCTGCGAACCATCTTTGGTTCTGTTCTCAATAATAACAACTGGAGAAAAAAATACAATTTTGAAATCTATAAGATTTTTAATGGCAATGATATTATCAAGTCTATAAAATTAAGCAGGATGAGATGGGCAGGGCATGTAGTAAGAATGAGCTCAGAACAAAGAGCATTAAAAATTTTTAATGTAATCCCCCTCTAATAAAAGACCAAGAGGAAGGCCCAAAAAGAGTTGGAAAGACTGAGTGGATGAGGACTTCGCCATCCTAAAAGTGAAGAACTGGAGATCAATTGCTGGGAGAAAGGCGGATTGGGAAAAGCTTCTGAGGAAGGCCCAGGCCCACAAAGGGCTGTCGTGCCAATGCTGATGATGATATGTATATACAAGTATGTTATACAAAAAGGCCATTGTAAGTCATTTTAGTGTTGACCAAGTAAATAGCATTCTGGGAGGATTATTAAGTGAATTATTATGAGTCAATAATTTAAAGCATTCTTATAGAATAAGATTTCCAAGAAAGTTTGTTAATCAATTTTGAGGGAAATTAATTTTGAGAAAAATATTCTGAAATTTTGACTAAAAATGAATTTAATGATTTACTTCTTTAGAAAATTTAGTCAAGAACCATAAATGTATTTTTAGGCATAGCTTTAAATGCAGTATATTTGCTGATAAGAACACTTAATATTTTTGATAAGGCACAAATAATGCTCTTCAAAAGAAAGTTTTTGATAACATGAAAAAAAGCAATGATTTATCAAATTCAGCTCAAAATATCTACAATATTTAAAAAGCTACATTAGCTATAATTAAGAATCAATTTTTTAAGAGTAAATAGACAAGAAAAAAAACTGAATTATGGTATTATTTGTGGTACGTTATTGCAAATTGATAGTATCAAATAATAGTTATGAAGTTTAAATAAGTAATAAATACCTCTTTTCATTGTTTGTTTTTCTTAATAATTGTATTAAGAAAAAAATTTTTTTTTCATATTTTTATATTTATGTAAAAAAATTTAAAAAAAATGCAAAAATATAAAAATATCAAATGAATTATATAAGTAAAAGCTACATTTTTTTACATAAAATTTTAAATTTTTAACCATTGGTTCACTAAAAATGACTCATAGACTTTTGCTAATTTCAATATTTTTATTTTTCCATCTCATGCAAAAGATAAATTTTCAAAACTACCAAAATATTTTCATCTAATTATTCTTTGAACTTAAACATGGAAATGAAAAAATAATATTATAATCAGAAATAAATTACATATCAAAAATATAATAGAAATGTTGCAACATTAATATTTTCTCTTGTTTTGAAAAGATTTCTTCATAATTAATAATTTGAAAAATAGATATTTCACTCACTTCTGAAAGCAGGTTCTGCAAAGAATTCCTCATTATCTGCATCATCCAAATCAAAGCCACTGCTTCCAGCATCCTTTCCCTCTACTTTTTCTTCATCTAACAAATTAGGTTTAGGACTACTTTCAATAGGTGATAAAAATGAAAAAGATTGACTTTTAGATTCTCGTGTTCCATCTAACTCAGAAAATATATCTACTACTTCCTCTTCTTTTTCTTCTTTCTTAATAACAGATTTTTTAAGAATTTTAGAAGAAGCAGCTTCACTCATAAGCTGAGACATAAGGTCCATTTTCTTTTTTTCTTGTACTTTATGGGTTGGTGTAAGCTTGGGTTCGGGTGGCATCTGTGCTTCTGCTGAAGAGAAAATGTCATCTGCAGAATCTTGAGAAGTGCTTTTCACAGGGGTAGAAATCTGAGAACCCGATTCTTTTTCTGAACTTTCTAGGGCTGCTAAACGTCCTTTCCTAGTAGGCTTTCTTCTTTTAGTAGAAATTCTGGCACGATCCTTAAAATATAATTCAAGACATTTATTGATTTCATTGTATTTTACTAAATACATATAAAGCACATTTCAAGTATTATTAAGAAAAAATAAGTACAAAACAGAAGCACTTAAAAGAATACGAAAGCTACATATTAAAATACAAATGAAAATCATATAGTCTTTTAAATGTCATCAGAATTCTTTAAAAAAAAAAGGAGTTATAAAATCTATTTTATATAGAACTAATAAATGGTAATTATTAAGATCTTTTTTTCTGTTAGACAATCTATTAAATCAAATATTTAATTTACAAATATATGTTAATTTTTAATACTAAACAAGAGTAATACAAGTTATCACTTTCCAAGAAATACAATATATTCAAAAAGTTTAATCTACTATAAACACTTAAAAACCTATGAACAAGAATCAAAATATATAAACAATATCTTAAGTTGAAAATAATAAGTTAATTCAGAAAAAGATGATAAAATAGGTTGTATTTATGATGCTTTTAATGAATGGATTTTAAAAAAATATTTTTAAAATATTTATAACCTAGGCACGTTTAAAACAATTAAAAATATTATCATAGCAAATATAAAAAAATAGATATCACAGAAACAATTTATAGCAAATTTAAAAAGAAATAAACTTCAATTTCATTATAGAATATACTGCATGAACTTGTTTAAACAAGAAAAGGTAATATCAGTTTCTGATTGAATGTGATCATAACTTGCAAGATTTAACAAGGTAATTATTTTGTATACAAAATAATACTTAAATAAAATCAACATCTAATTTAATTTACCCAGTTAGTTCATACCTCATTAACTTGGAAATAATTTTTAGAATAAAATTGGATGTAAATTTTATACAGCTAATTTATCTTTTACAAAAATAGGAGTATACAAATATAACATGATTTATAAAAAAGAGAATTTTGAATACAAAATATAATAAAAATCTTAAAAACTTATTTTATAAAGTATAACATTCATTTCTGTTTAATGACAAGTGCATTAATTTGTTGACCTACAAAATATACATAAAAATTTTCTACACATTATTAACTTTTATATAAAGCTTTGGATTAAATTTATTAAGTGGTTTACAATCCAAACAGATAATTATTTATGATTGGCAAACATGAATAGTCCTTGAAATATTCATGAAGCATTTATAAAATGCTGTAAAATGATTATTAAACTTATATGTGATATTAAGATATTTTCATATAATTAAAAAAATTCATTAAGCAAATTCTTCAACCATGCTGTTCTGACAAAATTTAGACAGTTAATTCCATTATTTATAATACACGTTCTTTCACACAGACATGTTTTTTCATTTAAAATAAATAAATGGTGCAATCCCAGAAAATCAGATAAATGAAAGCATGAGTTTTAATTTGTATATAATTTTTAATGTATACTTTACTTAAATCTAGTAAAAATTCTAAAAACTTTTGCAATGCTAACAATAAATAAATATTTTTGTATTCATAATAAATTTATCATTTCATATATTTATTGAGTTTGGAAATATTCATTTGGTACAATCTTCAATATTTTATATTTTGCATTAGGTGAGTGCACCTGCTTCACTGCATTATATTTAATCACTTCTGGATATAAATCCTCACATATTTAACAAACCTAATTTTAAAAAAGTGATTGCTTTATTTAAAAGACTTAAATTGAATTTTAGAATAAACAAATTTTAACTTTTAAATACATATGTTATAAAAATTGAGAATATTTCTACACATGGTGAAATATGTAGAAACTATAAAAAGAACTATTTTCATAGCACGATTAAAATAAGCTCCCAAATCTTAATATTGCAACTAGATCAAATCACCATTTTTCAAGAAAATAAATCATCAACTCATTAAAATCAAGTTTTACAAATAGTAAATCAGGAAAGGAAACTCAATAAGCAATATTTCAAGAACATATAGTAAAATTCAAAATACAAAGTTTGTACACATAACAGATATATAATAAATAACAATATACCTTATTTGGTTGCTAATAAAATCAATTTTTATTTAATGTCTAACATTATGAACATTGTACATTTTGCTTAATGAATGAACATCATTTACATATTTAACATTTAAGTAAGGCGATGCGCGATAGCACTTCGCTTGTTATGTTATGTTTAGATATAAGAAAACTCTTCCACACTCAAATGGTTAATTAGTAATTGCTTTTCAAAATAATTCATTTCTATTTCAAAAAGTTGACTAAAATCTCCATGCATTGCTTATAGTTTCTAATTATTTCATAAAACAATTAAAAACCAATATATTCTATTCTTTTTTTAGAACTTGTAACACATAGGTTGACAATTCACAATCTATTGTGAATTGTGACACACAAAGAAATGCAAAATTAGATACACAATGAAATTCAAAGTCATAATTGCCTAAACAAAAGATAAGTAAATTCATTTTTTGATATTCTCAATGAGAAAAAATACTTTAAAAACACATTTCTAAAAGCAATATTTTAAATAAAAGAATATCAAATAGAAATGGCCAGAAAAAAACATCTCTTACTTTACTTAAGACATTTAGTGTTTTAACACTATCAGCTGGTGTATCAAAATCAAAAACAATCTGATCATTTGAAGATTCTGGTGGTCGTGAAAATGATTTCTAAAACAAGACATTTTGAGGATCAACACAAATAAAATAACAAATTTTAAAAAGAAAATTATAATTAAAATTAATATAATTACACTATGGCCTTTTATTTACTGAAAACAATTTTTATGAAATTATATGCAAGTAACCAAAAGTATAAATAAAAAATAGGGAAGTAAAAATGACAAAAAGCATTTGAGTAAATTACAACTATTGACAGCAATTTAAATCAGTTTTTCTTAAAGCGGGAATTTATGATTTGAATTAAATATTTTAATATGATCTTTTATGTGTAATTGTTAAAGAGCATTTAATAATAATTAAGGTGCAGAATGATATAGCTGGCAATTAATTCTTTATGATATATAACTTTGAAACTTCGCATTCAAAAATAAATATAATTATTAATTAAAAAACATAAATATATATTTATAAAAATAAAAATGAACTTGCATTAATTCACACATTTAGTTGTTCTTAGTTAATGCATAAATTTATGAATTTAAACTTTAAATATACTAATTGGTTTAAAATATAAATTCTTATAGATCTTACTAAAACTGAAATAATTTTTCATTTATCTTTTACATAATAATTTTTACTTAAAAAGCTTTTAAACACATATTAAAACATTTAGCTAACTGTATTTTATCATAATTTCTAACACTGTTTTCTTTCAAATTTTAATTACTTAACTTTTTTTTCTATATAGCTAATGAATACTTTAGTATTATAGTAGATTAATACAATTATTTTATAAATGAGCAAAATAAAGCAGTGAATTACTTAAATTAAATAAGCCCACATTTTATAAAAAGTTCAAAGAAATTTTCAATTATAAAGAGACAGCTAAAAATTATAAGCAAATTATAATTCAAGAAAAGAAAGATTAAGAAATATAATTAGTAAATATATAAAAATTGAAAGCAAAATAATGTCTATAAATGAATGCTTATCTTGCATTAATTTACAAGCATAATTTTGCTTTGACTGCTTATATTGTATTTTTAAATTAATGCAATAATCACATCAATAAAAACATTAAACTTTGCAAATTATATACATTATTCAAAACAAAGAATATTGAGGTTGTGGGTTAACCTTGCACCAAGAGAAGTGTTTGGTTTGATACATTGTTGACAGATGTAATAGGATGTACAAATGACATTTGTTTGATAGAAAAAAATATCTTGTTGAGCATTTGGGTACAAAAGAAAATTGCACAATTTGTACATATGAGAGTAACAAATAAAAAAAGTATTTTCTTAAATAGTTTTTAGTTAGTTAGTTTTAGTTATGGTTTCCTTGGATGCACAGCATTGTTTAACACCTTTGAGATATCGAATTTAAGGGGCTAGTGAGAGACTGGAGTATTCTGTCCCACTCTTTCTAGTTTTAGGAGAATTAGACTGTAGGGCAGGTGGGTGCCCAATAACTAGTTTTCCTAGAATGTCATACATTTGTTCTACTGGTTTCATGTCTAGAGAATAGGCAGATGATTCCATTCATAATTGCTTCTTTCAAAAAGAAATCCTTCTTCATTAAGTTAGCATGATATGGCCTGTAATTTTCATCAATTAACATGGAGCCATCTCCATCTGTTACAGTATAAGGGACAATAGGTCTAAAGATCTCATTTCTATATTGGCAACCAGTCAGAGCTCAATTTCAGATGATGAGGAGATGCCAACATAGACCAACATTCCCCTATGGCCAAATCTGACATTTTCTTGAATGCACAAAGGATTGTTTGAGTGTCACATCCCAGCCAGATGAAAATATACCCATTATCAGAACGAAGAGAAAAACAGGACACATAAGAGAAAAGAAAACTGCATTCATTTCTTCACCAATTCACAAGCTTTTTTGCTCACTCCCTATAGGCATGACAATGCCTTGCTGTTAATGAGACACACACCAATGGTCGGCAAGCATGCAATCTTACATCATGAGGGCAGTTTCAGACAGTTTGTATCAAACCTGGTACTAGTAGCTGAATGAAGGTGTTGAAGAATAGTGACATTCATATTTTGGTGTTTTTGAGCTGTTACCATTACTGTGCACTGTGTCTTCACTGTGCATTGTTAAACATCTACAACTTTAGCTTAGTTTACAACTTCTATTTCCAGTTTTGAAAAAACGTTTCCAGACAATGGAAATTACACTTAGTAAAGTTTCAATGGCTTTGATACTTTGTGTTTGTCCCTTTCCTAAACAACCAACAACTTTCCAAGTTTCGGATTCAGTTAAATGACTTTGTTGAGACATTTCACTCATTGAAACAGCATGTTTAGTTAATGTTGATCATCCTTTTCCGCTTTGTCTTAATATTGAGACCTAAATCATGTTTGCCAGCACTAAAGCATCGTCTTCGATATCAAATTCATAATTTGCTTATATGGTAATTTCATAAAAGACTTACAAGATCATTTAATTGTCTTCAACAGCATATTCTACATTTAATGTGACCCATATATGTTTATAAGGAAGTACATGAATTTTTTTTTTTTCATTCTAAGGGATAAGTACTTTTGTGCATGTACAGATTAGTTCACAGTAGTTTCGAAACATTTTTAATTTAAAGCAGACAAGAATTAAAAGTCAGGGAAATGAAAAATTTTAATTGGAATCAATATCTATCAACATGAGTAATAACAAAACAAAAACACGGTCAAACAAAATATATCATTTGGAAATTAAGTAATTTAAAAATTAAATATTGTGAAAAAATAAGAATTCTAAATGTGAAAATATTTAAAATCTAGGAAATTAAATAAGAAAATCTAAAAACTTCAGAAATTATAGTATGCATTCTTATAAAGATAAAATTATTATAATATTGACAATAATTAAAAATGAATTATTAACTGAATTAATACCTGAAACAATTATTTCTATGATAAGGAATAAATATAACTATAATATTCGGTTCTATTAATATAATAATCTAACTAGTTTATTAACATGATAAATTATAAATGTGACATACAATTCAATATTGTAATACCTGAACTTTAGAGTCGGTTGTTCCATCAAGTATGTCTACATCATTGAAAAGTGAGTCAGTTTTGCTTTTTTCGGATATCTAATAAGATAATTCAATTATTTAAGCAAAAGCATAATTTCAAGTAGAATAAATAAAAAAATATAATATTTTGTTCCAAAATTTTGAATATTTATAATAAAATACAGTATTGCAATTTTATATATTTATATAAATTTATCTTACTGTTACATATATTAATATAGATATTCATTACTGTTACATATATTTAAAATCAGAAAAAATTGCAAACTTAAGCATCTGTATTTCATATATTCTCAAATAAAATGCATATTAATAATAAGAATCTGTTTAACATTCTTCTTATTTCTAATATGTTAAATTTTTTTTTTAAAAAAAATTTTGTAACATTACAGAAAAAATTTTATAACCTCGCTTCATAAAATGTTAAAAAATTTTCAAAATATTTAGTATTAATAAAATTAAACTCAAAAAATTATTGCTCAGTGATTATTACACTTAACCATAAGAAAAAAATCTCAAACACAATTGGTATGTTAATAAAAAGTAAAAAAAAATATGTTATATTTATGTAGTTTTAAAAAGCATAATTCTAATAAACGAAATAATAGTATATTTGAATTGATTTCAGTGTTTAACTGAAAAGATATTTAGATTATAAACATTTGTATTAGTTTTCATTTGAACTGTAGTTCCTAAAATATAATAAAACCAACCATATTTCAATAATTGTGGATGAAATATGCATAAAACTGTAATCTAAATTATAAAGAGTTTTTCATAATCACCTAAATGTTTACATTTACCTTTAATTTTGTTATATAAGTTGATTACAATATAAGTTAAAAATGAACTTTCAATTACAAATACAATAAAATAGTTATTTCTTTGAGAGAAATTATGATTTTGTTTCAATAAGATTGAAATAACTGAAAAGTTACACGATTTGGTATGTTGTACAATCTGAAGTAAGCAAAAGTATTATTCTACAATACTTCTTATATTCACAAAGGTAACTAAATATGTATATTCTCTTCATAGCGTATTTAAGTATAAGCAATCATGAATCTTCTGGCTTGCCTTATCAGTTTTGTTTAGCAAAACAACATATATCTTAACTTAATTATATAATCATACAATTTCAATTGTATAAAAAAAATAAACCCATTGAAGGATGCATAAATCAGAAAAATGCATAAAAAATATATACATTAAAATGTATTTAACTACATTTAATAGAAATATTTACAAAATTGAATTTAAGATATGGAAGATGAAATATTTACAGGAGAATTATATTAAATAATTTTGAAGAATATATATTAAATAAAAATAATTTTCACTAATATTTATTGGAATATGTGAGGTAAAAACTGACAAAATTTTGAACGAATTTTAATTCATTAAATTTACAACTAAGAGAGAAAGCTAAATGAATTTAAAATTATAAATTAATAAAAGATATAGGTACTGCTAAAATTTCTATGTTGTTTGTTGAATGTATTTATTTCATACATATAATCCAAAAATTCTTAATTTGGTGTTTTTCATAGAACGAAACCCTACATAAGTTTCTAGTTTTAGCTTAAATAATCTAGAACAGAGTTGGGCATTAAGGGGATCACAATTGACCAGTGTACCACCAAGACATTTTGGGATGGTTGTCGATTCTAATTTTTATGATCTACATACCTAAAAATATACTTGTTTTAATACCATTTGGTATAGAAAGAGATCATAAAAATAAATAAATAAAATTAAATAAAAAAAATTAAAAGTATATTATGAGCCAGAAAAGCCTGCTCGCCCTTGATATTGTTCTGAAACTTACAAATGCTTCTCAGTACCCCTTTAATAAATAATATTCCAGGAATGCTAAATTTTAAAAATCAAGAAACACTAACTCTCTTAAAGAAAAAAGTGGGCAATATTTTAAATAGCAATGTAGTTATAGTATGATGTCTTCAAAAATTTAAGGGAAGGAATGCAAAATAAATTCTATATCCATTCATATGGGAATAATGTATATGAATAATATGAATGTAAAACTGTACACTTGATTATTTATTTTATTCTGAAAGAAACTTTTAAGTACATTTGATATTCAAAAGAGATAAGTTTAAAAGGTTTATTTTGAAAAACAAATTTAAAGAATAGGAATAAAAAACCCACATTAAAAGAGTCTGATTCATAATTTTGAAATAAAATCACTCACTCACTCTCTCTCTCACACACACAATACATACCAAACATATATATATATATATATATTTCTTTTTATCTAGTTTTATATTTAAATATATATATATATATATATACAATAAATTATAATTTAAACTCTCTGTAAAATACTGACTGCTAATATAATCATAAACTATTCTTATACTACAAAAAATTAATAAGAGCAATTTTAAGCAATCAAACACCCAGAATAAGCACAGATAAAATTTAATTATATTCTTAATACTTACACTAACTGGTTTAATCACTTCTATAGCTTTCTTTTCAACAGCTTTCGGTTTGAAAAGATCAAAAGAATCACTTTCTTCAAATAGAGAAGTGTCAGGTGTTTTCTTTGTTACCACCAAATTATCTTGTTGCTTTACCTACAGTTAATTATTATGAAAGAAATTAAATACAAAATATTAATGTATAATGAAATAATCATATATACTTCATTCACAGAATTCACAATTAAACGAACAAAAAATTTTAAAAATAGTAATTTTTTCAATAATTCTTGAAAATTGTGAATAAACTTTTATTGTTCATGCTTTAAACTGTATGTCCTGTTTTTAATTTTTTAATTTCTAGATAACTTTTCTCATTTTGAGTACCTTAATTTATAAAATCATTCTTCTAAATCAACTTTTAAAGAACCTCAACAGTTAAACTATTTTTAATGCAGTAATAATTTTCATAAAATCATCACAGTATTTTGATTCTTGTCAAAATATTCTAATCAAAATTTTAAATGCTTAACTTTTAATATATTATTGATGATAAACTGGATCTAAATTGTTGTGTCTAAAATATAAATTACATATGAAATATATATCACAGAATTTTCTAAAACAATCTGTTTTTATATTACAAAAATTATTACTTGGTCAAGATCTTCAAAGAGACTAGGCGCTTTGTCAGTCTTGTTTTCAGCTTTAGGTGTCACTGGCTTAATGTCGTCCTGAAATTTAAAAAATAAGTTTTATCTATAAGATCTGATACATAAATAACAGAATCTTTTTATCAAAACTGCACATAGTTGAAAATTTTAAACTGTACAAATGTTTAATAAAAAAAAATATTTAAAAAAATTCCTACTTTTATTTCCTTGCTTGATAAGGAATCTTCATGTTTACTTTTCAAGGAAGGCGATTTTCCTGGTGAGAACAATTTGGGTTTCTAGAATATTAAGCACAAGTACAAAAATATTAGACCCCAATTAAACAACAGCAAAATAAAATTAATTTTGATGTCTATTAATGTTTTCTAATGATTTTGAATAATAAAATTTTTAGGCAAGAATACTCCTTAAATTAATTTAATCATCTTAAATTAATAAATCTTGATTTTATTGATAAAACAGTCTTTAAATATGTAAACAAGCATTGATGTAAATTTTTTTGACGCACGCAAAAATATTGAAAAACTTTTCAATATTTTTGCAATATTTGAAAAGCACGCAAAAATTTTTCATAAAAAAAAGTGTAAACATACTTGTTACGGAGAAAATCTGCTTCAAAGATATAAGTAATTAAAGAAATAAATCATGAGTATTAGAATAACAATAAAAAAAATTAGTATTCTTATTCATTATTAAACACACAATATAAGAAAATCTTGCAAAACCATTCTAAATATGAGTTAAAATTTATACAAATAAATATAACAATTTTTTCACCATAAAACTAGTTCTCATCATGGCTTTGAAAAATTTTAAAGTACACAAATTATTTACATTAAAGAACACTAAATTACTTGGCTAAATATGTCTTCTTCCTCATCATCTTCAGCAAATAGGTTAATATCTTTTTTTT
>JAPDSC010085314.1:5731-45475 GCA_026290005.1 Latrodectus geometricus | reverse complement strand
CTTATTCAATAACTACTATTTTTATAAAGAGAAGATTATCTAACTATGAGTTATGTTTTACACACATGTATGTTTCATAGTCTCTTCAATCTAATACCTTGATTCCTAATTGCAGTGATTGTTTAATTAAAAGTTATTTTGTGTCTTTCAGAATATCATCATTGTCAATAATGAAACACATTATCCATCAAACAGTAAGGGTTATACTGCAACAGAAGTTATTTAATGATACAAAGTAAGTGTTAATATATTAAATGTTTATAGGATGATTTTAAATTTACATTTGTAATTCGTGTGTTATCAAATGAATAGATTCAGCGCAATTTACATGGTTACTAACATAACTATTTAATAATCAATTCTTCTGCATTCACACAAAATTTGGCATTGTTTACTTGGAGGAAGAAGTACCTTTTCAGAGTTTGCTTTTACAACACTTTTTTTTTTAAAAAAAAAAGCATAATTATGATTATTTTGCATTTAGAACAAAATAATTCTTTAATTTTATTTGTTATTTTTCATTAGATAAGAATGATTGATAACATCTAACTAAGTTGAAAACAGATTCAGTAGATTTTTAATATTTTATTCATACAATTTTATTACTGAATTTTTATATTTTTTAAGTAAAAATTTGAATAAAAAAATATACACTTTAACAGAAATTATTACTTTTTGACTAGTCTTGCTGCCTTCAAATAAAGGAGAAGTTTTATCGACTTCATCAGGCTTCTTTTCTGTTACCTGAAAGATGAACACAATTTTTATTTAAAGCATGCCAAACTATATTCATTAATTTAAAATTGGTTTGCTACTAGGTTTTCAAGAGTACTAATTATTTTATTTTTATATTAAAATCTGCAAAAATAATCAAATCTTTGTTTTTTAGTTTATGAAAACACATATAAATATTCAGATGAAATTTACTTTACAACTAATTTTTCCTAATTTTATTTAAAAAAAATATCAAGCATATTTCAATAAAACTATTCGTTTTGTATTTAAACAAAATGCAAAACAAATGATAATTTGAAAAATTTACTTTAAAGAAAACTACTCAATTTAAATTATGTATATAAAAATATTCAGCTTTTTGTAAGGTTTCTTTTTATATAAATAACTATTTTAAACGTTTTAAAGGGAATTAAAGCCATTTATAAATTTGGCATATTTAATAACAAAGTTACCAATGCCTGTTTTAAAAACCGAACTCTCAAAAAAATATTACAAATTGCAATAAATACAGAATGCATTAATTTTTTAAAAAATATGCAAATTTTATATTTACATATAAATTATTAGAAATTTTTCTAAATTTTATGTAATTTCTTAATAGAAAAAAGTTAGGAAATCACTCAGAATTTTGATCAGAATCAGATCTGAAACTAATTAGAATATGCAACATTAAAATTCTAACTTGCTAATTTTAAGAGAAATTTTAGTGCACAAAAAGAAACGTAACAATAAGGATTTACGAAAAAATTATAATAGATTATTAAATATTTTTAAAATATTTGCAAATCTTTACATTTTTTAATTGAAATAACTACACTGCTGACATTTAAATATCTCTAATAAATTGAAAATAGTTTAGTTAATGGACTTAAACTATTTAAGTAACTAAAACTATTATTTATTCTAAAATTTTAATCAATAAAATGGATTTTTTAAAAAGTTCATTTGTGATAAATTGATAAGGACATTTCAAATGATAATATTTCAAAAACTAAATGTAAGTATTTGTAGGACACTTCCATAATAATGGTGCACTTAAAAGTATTGGTTAATAACCATTTTTCTGCATTTCAATTTTTTTACAAATTCCAAGTTTTATAAGGATATTTATCATAATTGTATAATTAACTGTTTCCTTTTCAGACCGAATTTTTTTTCATAGATTAAAAATAAAATAAATTTTTTTTAAGGTTTATTTTATTTTTAATTCATAATATATTCCTTAACTATTTCTTGTCGTCATTTGAGTTTTAAAATTCAATGATTACTACTAAGTACATAGAAAAGCAAATATGGTTTGCAGATGAAAACAAATTAATTAATCAGTAAGATAATAAACTAGAAATATGACCACTTAGTCACTAATGGTTAGTTTCACATATATCTATATTAGGAAATTAAAATATCAACACAAATTACTGATGAATAGCAGATATGAATTAAAATTAAATCAGATATAAAAATATAAAATATTTAGGTAAATGTAAGTATAAAATGTTAAAATTTTGCCAATTTTTAATTTAAATTCAAATAAGTTGAGTTTTTGGTTTCGTTTTCATTAACAGAAAGCTTTTTATATGTTTAACAGTTGAACCACATGACCTAGCCACATGTGTGTGTGTGAAGATATATATCTGTTTAATTATTCGATTATTTTTACCATATGAAACATTTTTGTGTCAAAATACCCAATTATGGCAGCATTTCCATATATATTGTAGATGACAACAAAAAATACAGAAAACTTATCTTATAAAACAAATAAATTATCTAAACAGATTTCATGAAATATTTGAAGATATTTGTAGACAAACACTTATATTATTCATAAAATATTAAAATTTAGTAAAATATTAAGAAAATTCTGTTTGAGTAATAATAATACGTTTATTGTATAAATAAAGTAAATGAATGGAAAATATGACTGAAAATTAAAATATATGAATTTACTTCAGCTTTTTTTGAAGATTTTTCTTTTCCTAATCCAAATAAATCATCTTCATCCTCATCATCAGCAGCAAAATCAAATTTCTTTCTAAAATTATTTTGAATTATTAATATCATTAAGGATTATGATTTCTTTCGAAAAATTAATAAAGAATCCTTATAAAAATTATTAACAGACTAATTTTCTCTCCACAAAAAAAAAATTATCATTACATTAAAAAAATTATCACGTTATTAGATAAATTTCATTTTTATCAAAATAAGAGGTGCATAAAATATAAATATTCAACATGTCAAAACAATCTTTAATGGTTAGATCATTACATTAAATATATATATTTACAAAAAACATGAAATTATTTACAATTTAATTTTAATCCAATTCTATAAGCTGAAATATTTGAAAAAAATAAAAACATATGACCAATCGGTAAAATTTGTGATCCAATCTCAAAGAATTAAAATTTCTATTCTATCTACAAGATAAGTTACAAATCTTATATTTCACTGCATTAAGATACAAACTACTACACAGTCTACCAATAAGTATTTGGACACCTATGCAAATGACGATATCAGCTGTCCTGAGGTACAACTTGTCCTTCGCCAGTATATATCGTGAAGGAAACAGCATCGACATTAGTCGCATGCAATATGTCGCACAGTTTGGAGCTCTCTGGTTTCGTGAAAGGTATAATTATCGGGTATCACAAATTCGTTAAGGGGCATATCTAGCGATCTGAAGTACCTAAAATTGACAGTGGCCTATGTGATTAAGAAGAGGGAGGTGAGCGAAGATTGTCGGAACGTGACAGGAGCTGGCAGACCAACAAAACTGGAGACAGAAAGGAGTGCTGTCCAGAGAAATTTGAAAGAACCACACCCAGTCGATGGCCCTCATCCGCAAGGAGTTTTAACAGGCATCCAGTATTGTTTCAATGAATAACATCCGTAAGGAAGCAACATCTGCTTGGTTTTCATGGTTGTGCTGCTGCTCATAAGCCTTTGATCACAAAGTCCAACCAAGCGGCTCGGTTTATGTAGTGCAAATTACATTGAAATTAGACCGTAGATTAGTGGAAATGGTTTTTTGGAGCAACGAACCAAGGTTCACCCTTCACCAGTTGGATAACAGGGTCTGCCTGGAGAATGTCTCCTGCCATGATGCATTGTGCCAACAGTCAAGTTCAGGTGAAATTATGGTCTGGGGATGTTTCTCCTGGCATGAACTGGTACTTTGTCGCCATTCATGGTAATCTCAATGCTGATGCGAACCACACCATTTTGGACGACAACATGCTTCCTACATTGTGGCAGTTTTACTGGCTGGACCCCTGTTACTTTCAGGACGACAATCCAGTTGTCATGTTTCGAGGTTAACCAAGGCTTGGTATGGTGCCAATGGAATTCATCGAATAGGACTGGCCAGCCCAGACCTGAACCCTATCAAGAACCTTTGGGACGAGTTGGATAGCCGAATTCAGGGGTGCACTATCCGTCTAAAATCGGTGAAGGAACTTGTATATCAACTCCAAGCCAAGTGGAAAACAATACCACTAGCAGTAATGCAAAGACTTGTGGAAAAAAATGCCCTGGAGTGTTCACACTGTAATTGCCTCTCGTTAGGGCTCTACCAACTATATATTTTCAATAGTTAGTTTTTCTTTTCTATCACAGATGTTCAAATACTTACTGGTAGACAATATATAATATAGATAGATTCGAGTATTTAACTTAAAAGCAATACATCAATGAAAGATACTAAAATTTCAAAATAATTTAGTCATATTTGTAAAGTCATTTGGGATTTCTTTTTTTATTAACAAAATGAAGAAACTTAATTTGGGTATAAACTCAATAAGTAGTCAGAATATTTAATATATTTAATTATGGTGTCTTTATAATTATTTCTAATTGTGTAAATATTTGTTAATAAAGAGTTTTATGTTTGTATATCATATCTTAAATGTTTTATTTGACTGGTAATCTTGATGTTTAAAGTATTTATTGGAAATATCCAAATTATTCTTCAAATAAATTAGAAATGATTTTGGTTAGTGACATGATGCAATGTCACTTAGAAAAGTTTTCTCAATGTTTTGATGAATAAAGTCTAAAAATGGCTGAAAATGATTTCAAATTGATTGAAAATAAACATTTCTATTAAATGTTTGATCAATACGTCAATAATTGATTTACTTCGGCATGAGAACCGGGTTCACAGGATATAAAATTATGCTTTCAATATTATAGAATTCAGCTAGTTTTCACAGTGCCTTCTAAATTACTTGATTCTCTAGTCTCACGAATATACTTCACATTAAAACTATTAGTTTTTCTCACCTATAGGAATACTTGTTCAGATGATCATGATTTTCAAGATTGTTTTTCCAGAATTTCATTTATTTTACTAATCAATTATAGTTTAACTAATATAATCATAAACTCAGCAGATATTCCGCATTCAATAATAATACAACAGCATTCAACTCTATTTAACATTTAAAATAAGTTTCATTGCAATGCCTTTTAGAATGATGCATTTATCTAAGTTAATAAAATTCAATGTGATGAAATTTAGCATGATTTTGATATTAGTGAAACATTTTCTCCAATTAAAAATATTACTATTAGTAAGACATTATTAGTTTTGGCTAAAAGATATGATCAATCATTCAATTGATCAAAGTGAGAGACAATGCCAGAAATTTAACACGCTATTAATTCTATAGACTAACAAGTATAGAAATCTTTAATATTCTTTTCAGAAATAATGTAGAACACATCAAATTCGGATTAATATCACATTTAAAGCCTGCTTATTGATCTCATGTAGTTATAATCACACTGAATAAATTTATACATGAATCATTTGAAACAACAAATAAGTAACATAAAATACTAATTTCAATTTTAAAAGAAACACTAATAAGTAAAAGCCTTGACAAAATATAACTTATTTACGTATTTTTGAATATGTTATTGCTATATGGAGGCTTGTATGCACTGTTGGAAATTTGCAATCAAGATTTTGGTTCATACATACATTTGAATTGAGGAAAAAAATTAAAAAAAAATTTTTTTAATTTCTAATGACGGGCATCTTTGAGCAAGTAAGTACATTAGCCCATTTGCCGCAACAAGGCCAGAAACTGCTATTCATTTTATCGTTACCCAGTGGGCACCTGTGAACCAAGTCATGGAGGTACAAGTAGCATCGCCCATGCCACACCACTACAAACCCGTTTATTGAGCGGGCCACATTCATCCATATCTGAGGAAAGGACAAGAAACAGAGAGAGAGAAAGTACATCCATGCCCGAGCCGGGCTTCGAACCCAAGTCCTCCCCATCCGTAGTCAGTTACGGTAACCACTAGACAGGTTGGGCGGCAAAATTTAAAAAATAATTCAATATTTAATAAGGCATTGTTTTTTAAAAAAAATTGACATTTGGTTGGTAAGAAAATTTTTATATTGTATTGTTAAAAGAAATGATAAATATACATGATAAAAGTTAATTGTTTAAAAATGAAGAATTTACAATCCATGGGAAGAAACATACGAGGTAGTTTTCTTTGAAGAGAATAAATCGTCACCATCTGATTCATCCCCAAAGAGAGAATCATTAGCAGCACCCCCACTCATAAAACCAAAAGCATTTCCAGTTGATTTTATTGACGGTGCTGACGAAGGAGTTGATGAACTATCAGCTTTTTCTGGCGATTCTTGTTTAGTTACCTAAAAAACAAGACAATAAAATAAAAATTCCACATTAATGTGCAATAAAATAATACACAACTAAAAATCCCTTATTTCTGATTTCAATATTTCATTACCCAAAATTGTCACAAAAAATTAAAATTATTATTGTAGCAGTATATTTTTAAAATAGTATGAAAAAAATATTAACAAAATTTGTGTAAGTAAAGAAAGTATGTTAATGAAGCAAAATATATATGTAATAACAACAAACTTTAGATTTTCATATATATCATTTGAGAATTAAATATTTTTAGTGAAAACAACAAGCCCTTTAAATTAGAGAAGAAAGCATAGAAAATAATTCAATACACTGGTGATTAATTAAAAACTATATAAAACTAAGTTTTCCAATACATAAAATTGTGACAAAAGAAATAACTAAGAGAAAAATTTATAAAAAAAAAGGACAATCGAAAAATATCTTCAATTTTCTATTCCACAAAGTTTCTAAAATATATCATCCAGATGAAATCAAATAAATTGTGAAGGAGTAATTTTTCAGAACTTTTTAATGGCACAAAGGTAACAATAGTTTGTTTTATTTATTATAACTTTTAAAAAATGCTAAATAATTCCTTTTTAATACATCAGTTTAGTTAATACTTAAAATCCCATTAACAGACAAATACAAAAAGCGAAATCAATATAGCATTTTAAGTATTGACATTAATAGTATCACACAATCACTTAAATTATATTATATATATATATATATATATATATAATGATGCTACACAATTGTTTTCATGTCATGAAAAAATAAAAAATCATTCTTATAATTTTTTTTATCATTGAAAATTGATCTTTGAGTAATTTCTGAAAGAATTTCTAGACTATCAACCATAAAATTTTAACACCAACTAATTTTTTAATCAATATTGAATTGAAATATACTTAAAATTAAAAATTATCATTTTTTTATGTTGATCCTCAAAAACATTTTATATTACATACTGTAAAATGTTGTATTTTCAAGTACAAACAGGATCTTTAAGAACTATAATTAAATAAATTTATAAATAACAATGACAAGCAAAGAATTAAAATTATCTAATACAATACTTGTACAATTTAGAAAAAAATTATGTAAATCAAAAATAAAAACTTACAAAACTATCCTTTGTAAATGAAGGTTTTTTGGCTTTTGACAATTTATTGAAAATATCATCTTCACTATCATCATCATCCCCAAATAAATCTGGCTCTTTATTTTTTTGGGGTGCTACAATAAAAAGTTAAGGTTCACATTAATTAAATGATTAGTTAATTATGAAGCAAGGTAAATAATCTAAGTTCTTACGAGGCAGTTTTTGGGTTGTGGGTACTTTGTTACTTTCAGCAGGTTTGGAAGTTTCTTTTGGTAAACTACTAAATAAATCATTTTCAAACATATCCTAAAAAATAATAATTTAGTAAATTTAAAATATTGAATCACTGCTTTATATTTCAGAAAATAATATAATGGAACTTTCAGTAAATACACATGAATTATTTCATTGTTAGCTGTTTACTCATTGATTTCAAATCCTTTTTAAAATGTAGCTTCTTGCATTTCTAAATGTGAAATGTCTAGTTGAAATATAATATTTAGTGCACTTGATAAAATTAATAATAAAAATCATTTTTAAAATTACATTAAAACATAGACATTTCTTTTATCAAAGATGTTTTAGATTTATATTAGTCCCAATAAATAATTATTTCTTAAGTGGAACATGGTGCAATACAATTTTTAAGAAATAATTGTAATTTATTTCATGGCATTAAAATTTTTAAAATAGTGTCCAAACTTTTAAACTAAGAAGTTAGTCAAGAATAATAAATACATAAATAATAACCCTACTTTTTCGTCATCAAATCGTATTTCTGATGCAAATAACCCTGTCTTTTTTCGAAAAGGAGATTCGTCATCAGATCCATCATCAGCATCAGCAAATAGATCCTCACTTTCTAAAAAAAGTCAAGGCAATAAAATATCCACTATATAATACATTATATATAATAATATATTACTGAAAAAGGTTGCCTACTAACAAATATAGAAGACACTATTCATTTAAAAATTAATATCAAGGTTTCATGGACATATTCTGTACACATTTCCTTGATCAATTATTCAAATTTTCATGACAAAATAATTTAATTTTCTCAGTCACAAAAGATGTGCTCATACTAATTTGCTTAGAAATAAAATTTTTATGAGCTCCATCTTCCTAAATATCATGAATTTTATAATCTCATAAATTTTAAATATATATTTTTTAACTTTTAGAACATTTGATAAAATCATATCATGAATACAAATAGAAATAACAGCAGTATGTAACACCCAATGAACTGATTAATCACATTGATAAATAAAATATCAGATTATAGTTATATAAATATTACCATGAATTTTAACAATACATGAAATAAATTGAGAGATAAGTTAACTTATTAAATATATTATAAAAACACACAAATAGAATAACAAAACCACTTAATTGAATCGTTTTTGTAAATTACTTAAATTTTTTTAACCTTTTAACAATCTTGAAAATACTTTTTATTTGTATTTTTTAAATCTAATTTTTTATTTTTACATCATAATAATATTTTGTTATCCTCTCCAGTTTTATCAATATTTTCAAAATAGCTTCCATAATGCTTTAAAGAATACATACTTTAAAATTCATAGCATTTAGAGGAATTTTTGTATATAAAGCCATAGTACATGATGCATCATATATTATGGAGACATTGAATATACTTTTCATTGTTAAATAAATATTTCTTCATGAAGGTTTTTTACTTCGTTGTGAACTATTTTATAGCTATTAACATTTAAAAATATAAGTTTCGATTTAATAACATGGGCATAGATCTTGATATTATTGACTGCAAAATAATTGAAATGAAAATGTTTTTAAGATAATTTGTACCTTTTTGAAGAGGTGTGTACCCTTTTTGAAAAAATGCTTAAATTATTTCAATATTCTAGCACATGCTTTCATAATCACACACTTATATTTCTGTGGAAAATGCTCTAATATTTTAACTGTAGAGAGAATCTAGTGAAATACTAAATCCTATTTTTCATCGATGTTTAAATAGTATTATCAAATGATTATAATTCCTAAATGGATATATATTTTAAGGATTTTGCTGAAATATTTTTATCATCTATCTTTAAAATTTACCAAGCATTCCATTCTGAATTTTAAAAAAAAACTTATATTTCAAATGTATTTATTTCATGTGGAACAATTTTAATCAAGAATTCATTAACATTATAATTTAATGCAAATCACTTATTTTTTAACTTAATAATTTACTTTTCTTTTCACATAATTGGAATTTATTTTATTTTTAATTCAAATTATTATTTCATTATATTTGAAATCGAAAATCCTGCTAAATGGGCATTAACAATAAGCCCTTTTTCAAATGGTAAAAGTTCTTTCGTTTTCTCCCTTTTACTTCATTCACTGTGAAGTGCACTCTTAAATCTTACTTTATAGCATTCTAATGACATGGAACCCATGTCATAAAAATTAATTCCTCGTTCCTAGTATCTATTTAAATTAAAAATCTCAGTTTTCTAATTCATTAGCCAATGTATGTATAGAATAGTTTTTTATCTAACAAGAACTTTTTCCAAATTTACAATTGCTGAATTGTTAATTTCATTCCCATTAAAATCCAAGAGAGCTAGCATTAAAAAAAATAATTTTTGTAAAGTATTATAAAAGATAAAATAAATATGAAATGCCATTTCAGTAAATATCATTATACCTTTTTTGTTTTGAGGTTGCTTAGGCATTGGTAGAACTTGAGGTAAGTTAAGTCTTGACTGTATTGAGGACACAGAGTTTTGCCTGGTATCCTTAATATTGGCTTTAGAATCATTTGCTGCTTTAGGTATAGGCTTATCTTCCTTAGGTTTCAAATCCAAAGAAGAATCTGAAATGAAACCATTTTCTTCTTTCTCAACTCCAAATAACTCAGATTCTTCACTAGATGAATACCTATCACTAACACTTTGAACATTTTTTCGTGGTGAAGGCACTTCAGAAAATTTATCATCTAATGGCAAATCCTCCTAAATGAATGAAATCACTATGAATATATTTATTCTTTTAAAATATATTTAAAGCTTTATATTAACAGTATAAATCAATTTTAAAGAAATAGTAAACAAATTTCGTTTTCTTTATATAAAACAATACTTTTAAATTAAATATTACAATTTAATTAAAAGAGTCTTTAATTAAGTAGTACAAAGTCAAATTTACTAAAATATATTTAATTTCATGGTTCTAAGCATTTTAGTTATTTTTTTCAAATTGAAATTTTTAATAGTATATGTCAAATGAATGAAAAGGCATTAAAAATTATATAAAATGCTTAGCAAAGCAAAAAATTCAAAGAAAATTTGGACAAAACATTTGATATCTTCATTGAGATTTTAACAACTTCAATAAGTAATAAATATTTGTTTGATAAATATTATGATATTTTGCTCCAGTTTTTAAGCAATTTGACTATCTATTATGGTATTTGTAAGAAATTTTTATGTAACATTTAATAAAAAAGCTTATTAAATTTTACAAAGTCTCAATTACTTTTAACTTTATTAAGAGATTTCTATTTTATGCAGTTTAATAGAAAAATTTGTCTTATCGGTTAAACCAAATTATATTTTCATTATTTAAATACGAAATTAAAAAATATTTAGAAATAAAAAAATTTAGCAATTCATAAACTTTGCAAAATAAATAATAGAAACATTTCAGGATATTGTGTACACAAATTAAAAATATACCTCTTCAGATGATGTCTCATCAGAAGACTCAGATGAGCTACTTTCAATTTCTACTGAAGACTCGGCATCTAGAATTATAAATGATTTGAATAAAAATTAAATTATTCTAAAATAACCTTTCTTGTATGTTACACAATAATGAGAAATAAACTGTGACATATTTTAAAATAAAATTGTTAATATGTAACACATACTGCATTCAAAAATAATATTCATACGAAATAATATCTATCAAATGATTTAAAACACCATAATAAACAAGTTGCAATTTATTGATGATTTCCAACATACAGTCATTAAGATAAGATAAATATCCAACATTACAGTCTACATTATACCCATATATTAAACCAAATATTGGAAAACAATCATATTTTATAAGGAATAAAATTAAAGTTTTAATCCCCCATATTATTTTTGAATAAAAAAAATTGAAATAATAATTAGTTTAATTTTGAAGCAGAAAAAATACATACCTTCTTGAATAAGATCCTTCAGGCCAGCGTAATCATCTGCCATAAATTCTTCTGATCCAATTATGAAAGGTAATGGCCTATGTTCATAAGGATCCTGTAAAAAATAACAAAATATTTATATAAATTATTTAAATTAATGTAATTTTGTTTAAAAATGAAAGTGTATACAAAAATTATTAAAATACTATATATCACAGCTTCCAATTTACATTTCTTATATTTAACAGCTAGCTTCCCAACTTGTCTAGTTGTCAGCGTAACTGACCACGGATGGGGAGGACCTGGGTTCAAATCCCGGCTCGGGGATGGATGTACTTTCTCAACTTAAAAATTGACTTCAGAAAGGTAGAATTTGTTATTTACAATAAACAGCATGTAAAAGTACTTTTTTAATCTTCAAGAATTTGTACTACAAATATATTGATTTTATTCCTGCAAAATTCTGCATATTAGATTAAATATTGTTTCATATATAGTTGATCATCAAAAGCAATTAAAAAAAAAATAACATATCATATTTTGACTGTAGTTTTAAAAGTGATATTACATTATTATGCCTTTAAGTATATTTACAAATACAGAGACAGTTTTATTCTTAATATAAAAGAAATATTGTTGCAAAACATTTTATAATGAGCAATATAAATTGTTAGAATAAGCATTTACCTAATATACATAGAAATTTTAATTTTCTTTCATAATCTTAAATAAAAAAATATGAACAAAAGTATAAACTAATAAGATATAAAAAAAACTTACAATCCTATTTTATCTTCTTACCTTTGGTTCAAGTATTGTGCGACCTTCAGAAGACAACTCTTCATCTTCACTGTCAGATATTTCATTAACATTTATTTTATTAAAAGCTTGATCTAATACTGCCATCCCTAATTCAACAGCTTTGATAATCTTTGGAAGCATTTCTGCTTCCCTTTGCTCCTTTGTTTTCTAAGAAATCAAATTTGTTATACCTTTATAAGATGAAAATTACAGAATATATATATATATATATATACAACATGATCCAAAATATTGCTTCAATGATATAGATAATATTAATTTACACAAGATTTTAAGAAAGTAAATTCTATCAAAATATCATTTTATTTTTTACAAAACAAAGTAATACAATTATATGTAATTTTTAATAGAATTTGCAATAAATTGCAAGCACTACAGAATATATTAATATCTTCACAAAATTATAACATATAATAAATATTCAATTTAAGAATTGCATAATATTTAATCAGTATCATACAGATAAAAATTTTAAACTATGTACAATATGTAACTTAATAGAAATCAAACCATCATAGGCTAAAATACATTTTAAAGAACACATCAATGGCCTTGAAGTGTGAAACACTTGTCATAATCAAGTGGTTAGAACAGCACAAAAGCCCGAGTGCTTAGTTCCTAAACATGCTTGGTATTCAGTTTAAACAATCAACTGAAGGAATGAAAGGCTGAGTCAACCTTGCCCAGCTCAAGGATAAAACCTCCAACAGCTACATATATAATCTATGACACAGTCAATTTAATGATAAACGAAAAAAAAAAAACTACTAATTAAAAGAAATAACTTACTTCCACCGGTTTTGCTTCTGGAGTAGGTTCTTGCACTTCTTCATCATAAACTCGCTAAAAAGTATAAGATATAGCTTTCATGATTCAAAATATGTAATGCATGATATGAGCAAATAAAGTAAAATTTGATTAGTAAGATTCAGGCAAATCAACTGCAATGATTGTTTAAGATGAGTGAGAAATTGAAGAAAACTAGTTCACATGTATTTTTCCTCAAGAAAGTAAAAATAGGTGACTGCAATAGATAAGAAAAATACTTATATAAAAAATAATCTAGTTGATTCAAAAGCAATATTATTCATATGGCATAGCTGTGAATTTCTAAAAAATTTGACTTAAATTAAAATCTGCCATAGATAGCATTAAAATTACACATATATATTATTTTTATTATTAAATATATAAGACTTATAAAACTGCATGAAACTGGGTGAGACTACAAATATAGATTCTATTTCACCTTCATTTTTATTAGCTTGATTTCAACATTTACTTGATCAAAATGCAAAGGGTCATTCTTTCCTTCAAAGTTCAATTCAATTTTTTATGATCATAGAAATTTTTCCTCTCATACTTTATACTCTATTTACATGAAATGGAACTGAGAGACTTGTTATTAATAAAAAAAAACAAAATAAAAATTATTAATACTTCAATTCTATACAAAGTGCTTTTAATATGTTATACTTCTATATATTAAAAGAATGTTGCACAAAATAACAGAAAAACATCTTAAGCATAAAAAGTTTCAAATGAAGTTTTCTATTTAAATAGTTTTTTAGTTATATTTAAATGCATGCCAGTTTTACTTATAGATTATAATGTAATCATTAAAAATATATAAATTTTATATCTTATGAAGTATTAGAAAACAATTTTCTTTACTAAGAAATTAAGAATTTACAATAACAAAATATTAAAAAAAATATCCCATTTATCTGTAATTAATTTTTGAAATCAGTTAATTAATAAATTCCTAAAATTAATGCATATTAATTCTTTAAAAATCAGCTTAAATTATTATATAAAATAAATGAGATTATTACTTACATTTTCCACAAACTGAACATTAGATAACATATGAAAATCATTAATGACATTATTCACTTTCACGGAAGCCATCTGGAAAAAACATTAACAATTTATAACAATGAAAAATCATACAATAAACATTTTGAAGCAATGGTTAAATTGGCAATATTTGCATTTAAATAATATGAATTATGAAACAGAACACAAAAAAAATTCCCCCCACACACACAATTTCTAAAAGTGTTTAATACTAAATCATGTGATTTAAATTAATTTTAATAATTAATTATTATTAATAATTAAAAATAATAATTTAAAACAGAACAAAATTTTAGTATTTATTAAATAAATAATGAATTATTCAATGCAATTTCATATATTTGATAGGATACAAAGTATAATTAAATGCATGAACACAATAGACTTCATTATACTAATAGTTTGCAATGAACAAGATTTGCATTAATTTTAATCAATAAATCTTAAATATTTAATTTTGTAGTAAGACAGTAAATAATTTATATATATCATGCTTATATTTTGGAATAATAATATGTATATGTATAATATACATATCTATGGAAATTTTAAATAGGTAACATTCTCATTTTAATAGTTTTGCATGATTTCATTCTTTATAAACATAATTTTTATATACTTGGAAAACTAAAATGGAAACTAAGGATATAAAAAGCTCCATTCTAATTGATTTTGTCAATTCACATAATTAAATTTAATTAATTTTAATTTGGATATTTTATAAAATATTTATGTTTAAAGAATTTGCATTATGTTTGTCTTTCATACCTCATAATTATGAGTAACATCTATTAGCATGTGTATCACATGATTTTCAAGTAAAATATGACTGCAATATACAGGAAATTTACAAACTCTGTGTGATGTAAATTTTGCATCTACAAAATTGATAAAATATATTATAAGCTATTATTAGAATTGTAAAGTCTGGTTTCTCACTCATTAGTAATTTTTGCATATGAAGGCTTTAAATCCTGTCTAATTGATGGGAACTGAGTTTAAAGTGCACTTAGAACCACTACAAAAATTCAAACAAAGGATGGGATTCAAATCTACAAAGCTGAATCGAAGGACAGAGTGTTAACCATTCAGCTGCAAGCTTGGCATCAGAATAGTAACAGAAATGCCCAAAATAAATTTTATTTCTTCCATTTTTAAAATTTTCATAATAAATAATTTTTTAAATTAAAAACCAAAGAAAATTTTTATACACAATTGAGATAAAAAAATGCTTAATTTGATATTTCAAAAATATTAAATTCAAATTGTATTAAAAATCCATTTAATAGATCTTAATAGAATTTACATTTTATGAATATAATACTTTAAGTACAATGTGATACAACTACATATCAAAGTAAAGAATGATTCAAGTTATGTGTGAACATGAGATTAATTTTTTGTAAAACATATTCAATGTTTGATAATCTTGTTAATCAGCCACATAACCGTATTTCTATATATTAACTTAAATATATATAAATAAAATAATTGATAAAGATTAGCACAAAATTAAAAACTTTTATAATATTTTCCATATTTAAATTTTTAACTTGCTACATAATCGAAAAACAATTTAGTTTCAAATGGATTTCTAAACACACAAAATAAAATAAAAAGTGTTATAAATAATCCACAGATTATATGTTAAAAAAGTATGGAATTTTGTTGAGTATGTTATATGCCACCATGGATAATCTGATAAAAAAAGTTTCTTGTTCAGAAAAGCTTGTAATAAAGTTTCGAAAGAAATATTGTGTTTTAAAAATAACAGATGATGCCAGAACTGACTTATTTCTGCTATAATCAGTTTTGTCTAGTTCGTACTGTTCCAGAACGAATTTGTTTCCACGGGAAGTTATTAAAGTTGCTATTAGCTATTGTCATTTTGTTTTGACCTGAGTTGTTCCATTCTGAAAATATTAAAGTTCGTATATCGTCATGTAGAAATGGAAACCAATATGCTACACAGCAGATTTTAAACTAAGAGCTATAGAGAAAGCAAATAATAAAATAGCAACAAAGGTTAATGTGAGGTGAAAAACCAAGCATGTGCAGAACAAAAGAAAAAATGAATTCAATGCACAATCAAAAAAATTATCCATTTCTTTCATACAATTATTAAAAAAACAAATATTTTATTTTTAAAATATGTTCAAACTCGTTTTAAAAGTTATTAAGAATGAAAAAACAGTAAGTTTTATTAGAATCTTCTTGGAATTATTGCTCTTCATTGATCTGATATTTTCATAACAGAACATTGCACTTTGCGATGAAATGGATCTAAGCAGATCTTTTCCATAATGCTTTTTTTCTGTACAATTTAAGATATTTTTAACCATATATATTTTATATTTTCAAATAGTCATCAAAAAATTGCCACAGTTATTACATCACAGTTAATCATGCAAGTTTTTTTCCCCTCGTTTTAATAATAAAAAGGGAAGAGGAGATTTTGCTGATAATACACAATTATATATAAGAAAGTATGGTAATAAAAATATAATAATATTAATCAACTATAATATTAATCAATTACACTAAGTTGAAAAAATTTTTTGCTTATCTTTAAGTGTATATATTTAATAACCAAACTTTTATTATAATAAAGTTTATTGTAAAAAATCTGTAGTACACATTTCTAAAATATTTCAAGGATTAAATTCAACATCTAATATTAAAGTAAATGCTTGATAGATTTTAAAAATAGAAGTTATCAAAATAAAAATTCTGGAATAAATTGAAAAATATAAGAACCAACATAAAAAATCCCAATAACATTATAACTGGATCTATTCAATTCAATTTATAATTATTAAAATACATTACCTTTGTATTGTGAACCAATGTATCCACAGCATTTTGCACTTCATGTGTTCGAGATATGATATTTTGAGAAACTTCACAAAGTAAACTGTAGAGCTAAAAATTTAAAGCAAAAGTTTAATAAATAAATGATAGAATTATCATATTATACATTGATACAAAGAACAACTAGATAACCCTTTAGACTATAATATATTTAGATAAAAGCAAAGAATAATATTTATGAAAAATATAGATATTATTCAAACTAAGAAAAGTAAATTTGTGAGAAAGTCTGATAATGCTGAAATATAGAATAAACAAGATGACCTAGAATAAATTTATCAAAATAGTTTTTATATGATTAAAGAGTGAAATTTCTAAACTTCAAGGGTAAACATTATATTTTCTAGGACATTTAGCAATAATACTTGTATGTTTTTGTAATCATCATGTTTTAGTATATTACCACAAAAATACCTATGTTTAAATTCAGTTACTAGTTATCAGAAAATATTTTACGAGTCATTAAAACTTATTTTTTCTATTAGTTGAGAAACTAATCAACAGTGTAATAAAATTCAAGTAAAATCATAATTTAAACATAAATCCACCAAATTTTAATACAATGTAATTAATATATGTATATTCATTTCCATTTTTACTTTATAATTTTATTCAGTTTAATAATTTTTTTATTTACCATGATTAAATTCAAATAAATTAATTTTGAATTTTATGGTATACTTAACTCAATTACTTTGATTAGAATCTTATGGAATAACAACCTTTTCCTTATATTTAACTGGGCTTAATCTTAAACTAGTATGGATGTTAAATGTGCCAAATCTGTAGATTATTATGCAGAATGAATTCTTGTGATTTTACTATGTAATTTGATGTGTGCATGCATAAAATTTATTTGGATATTTATAGCTACCCTTGAAGCTTTTGTAATGTTTTGTTTATTTTACATTTATGCTTGAAACATTTGCATTTAAAGTTGTGATGTAAATATTGAAATTTTATTTTCGAAGAGAATAAAATTCAAACTTTCAAATTTTTGAATTTGTGTGAAGCTGATTTGCATTTGTGTCAGGCTGATAAATTGAATTTGCGTATTTTTTTAATTTGAAGTGCAAGAATTGTCTGATCGGTACTGATGATTCTTATATGAATCACAATTAGGTGAGTACATTTACTTCATGTGTTATTCAATTAAAATTTCTGTTAATATAATAATTTATGTATTTGACATATAAAAAATTTGTGTATTTGACATTACAAAAAATGTGAATTGTACTTATTGTTAATTAGAAACTTGAGTTTTCATAAAAATGTTATTTGTGTTAGTGATATATTGTCTGTTTGTCTCCCACTCTAGCTTACATTATAATAGATACTTTCTAAAACTGCTCGGTTAATTACAATCCTATCTTTCCCAAAAATGTATGTTATTTCGCTGTATATCTTTACTGCTTGGTTGCCTTCGATTCTAGACTGTATAACAAATGAAGTCTTTTAATGTGGGCGTCACTGCCCATTAACTAAAATATGAGTGTCCCTAAAAATGTACAATACTTACATTATTGATTTACTGCTGTTGTTAATACTTAGTTGATATTTTTATATACAGTGTATTTTTAAAGTGTTTGTATTCTTTTGATTAGTTAAAAGAAATTACTTCAAGACTTGGTCGAGAACATTTTATTGATCTAGTATGTGTAATAAAATAACCAATATTATATTTGTTTTACAATATCTAATCTTCATAAAATTTGTGAATTTAATACCTAATTATCAGTTTTGGGACATTTCTGTAGCATTAATTGTAGTATTAGTAAGTAAATATAATGGGAAATATTTAAAATTTCAATATTGGAACTAGCAACAGATTGCAATATTAAAAGATCAAGTTTGATAGCAGATAGGATTTTCAAAATTATTGGGAGTGATATTATTTAGGTTGGTGAGATAACAGAAGTGATTGGCAAGAAAATTGGAAATCGTACCAAATCTGTACCAGCTTATAGGCTTCTAAAAAACTTTTAACCGCTGTTTCCTTGACATATCTAGAAAACTGTTTTAAAAATAAAGGTACTTGATATTTTTTAATCTAAGAAAAGATCTCAGAACTGGTTTATAGATGTGAGTCAAAGTAATTGCTAAGGTCATCTTAGCCAGAGTGTTTTAAACATGAAAAATTTTATAAATTACATATTTCAACTTTGAGAACTTAGTCTTTTATAAATTAAATAATACCATTTTTAGTTTGAATTTACACAAAATTTTAAAATGATTTATATAAAGTATATTTTCATTTAGATATTCCTTTAAAATACAAACTTAAACAAACAAAGTTCCATTTTAATGTGCAATAAAGTTTAATATGCTACTTGCCCCAGCATCACCAGCTAATGTCCAATTAGCACTGTTTTTACGAATTTCATCTGTTGTCCAAGCTCGATCCCATTTCTTATCATCTTGTTCTAAGAGGACTTGCTCAGCATCCTAATAAATCAATAATTTGATTTCACCAGTTTCAAAAATCAAGTAAAAAAAGATAAACAACATGTATATGTAAATATTTGTAATTAAATTAAAAATGTCACACATGTAGATATAAAATTAATATTATTTCCTGTATTATTCTATTACTTTAAGTCAGAGTAGGCTAGCTGGTAAAGGTGTCATTCTCATGGTCAAAAAGTAGTGAATTTGAATCCTAACTTAAACAAATGTTCATTATTTCATTAAACATTAAATAAGTCATGGTCACAATGTCCTCCAAGTGAAATGATACTTCTATGTTGGCAGGCTAAATATTAGGGGTCTTCTACTTTTAAATTATGAAGACTCTCATCTAACAGCTTTTATCTAACTGATAGAGCCTAACTCAGGGTTATATCCCAGGAAGTATATGGTGCTCACTCATAACAAGCAAAAATAATTTTATTTATTTGTTTGTCATATTTGTGGAATTATAAAAATATTCATTTATTAATAATTACATAATCTATTTTGTTAATGAAATGTTGCATACAGCAAACAATATATATTCAATACGGAATTGCTTAAAAAAAACCCTATTAATTCATTTTAAAATATTCAAAACAAATAGAGGGAAAAAACAGCATTTTTAGTAGATAAAATTTATTTGATTTTTTTATGTCTATCATAAATTAATGATTTTATTAATAACTTTTTTTAAAATCTATAATAAGATTAACACATTAGTATTATATCTTAATTTAAAAGGCTCATTATATGAAAAGTAAATAAGAGATTAGAGTTTCTACATTTAATAAAAATAGAAATGTTTCAGAAAAGTGTTTATTAAAAGAGATTCATAACTAGAAATTCAATTTAGAAAATTTCCAGTCTTAAATTTAGAATCTTCCTGATAAACCACAATTACAAGGAATGAAATATGTCAAATTATCCTGTACAATTTAAGTTTGACCCAAATGTAACAAAAATAGCACAAAATCACAACATTTGATAACTTTTTTTATACAAGTGCTGGATGGGATGATATATAAATGCCAAATTTAATAAGTAGAGCGAACTTTTTTTACCTTTAATAATGGATATTGATAATCATAAAATTAAGTGATTTTGTATAAATCAAGCAGTGGGAGTTCTTATGCTTGAAATTGAAATTCTTAAGCTTAATCGCATATTATTGATAGTATTACCAATTAACCTTAAGATACAATCCTTGTCTCGACTACACAGCTATATACGCTTAGAAACAATAGGAAGTTATTAAATCAATAATTAAATTAAAGATAAATCTTTTAAACACAATCAAAGCAATAAAATTATTTTTAAAGGCTAAATCTTGCTAAGTTAAATAAGAAGTGAAAACATAAAAAAAAATGTGTGCATAAAGCATCAGTACTGAACATCAAAAAATGAGGAAACTTTTGATGCTACTTATGAACATGTAATGTGCAGTTAATAATGAAGAATTAAATTTTTACACCTTATAATTAACTTAGATGTTTTTCCAATGATGTATACTGTAAGGTTAAAACTTGCTTCATATTAGCTTATGTATGGGCAACCACTTTTGAATAACTAAGCACAAAATATGTCTACAAACATTAAACTAAGTCAACAATGTTTATTATTAAGTTTCCTTATTGAATAAATAACAAAAATAAAATCATCAATCAATTACAAATATCTCCTTTATACTTAATATCATATTTATGCAAAGTAAATAAATGGACACCTTACGAAAAATCATTTAGAAAAATCTTGATGAATTTGTGCATTTAGACATAGAATACAAACACATATTTTAAAATAATGATACAAGGAATATTTGGAATAAAAACAAAAAAAAAAAGGAGAAATTAAAAAAAAGTAGGCAGACTAACTACCTCAGAAGGACTTGAAAATATAAGTGTGACAAATTGGAAAACCTTAATCAGAAACATGACAGTATAAAATTTTGAGTAAGGCCAGAGCCCAATAAGAACCATCTTTCAAGTGAGGAAAAATATATTTTATATCATATTTACATGACCTAAAATTAAATCCCACATATTGCTGTACTTGTTTTTATAAGACCTACTATAGATGTGCTATCAAAAATTAGGCCATTATTATATACATCATTTAAATAATTAATAATACAATAAATATCTTAGGCATTGAGCTGAAACTATGAAAAGCACTTTTTTTTTTTCCTCGCAAGTTTTCATCAATACCTAAGAAGCAAATTTTAGATTTCTGGAAAAAAAAACTATGAATTTGAATACTATTAATTATATTGGAATCACAATTCTCAACAAATTATTATAACTCAATGTTTCAGATAATAGAAAAGGCTAATACATTTCAGCTTCGCATTCAATAATTAACGATTAGCACCTTTTAAGGATAGCATTCGATATTGTACAGTTGTTGCATTTACAATTCGGTATTATATAATGAATTGTTACTAACATTTTAAAACAATATTTAATTTTTAAGAAACTCCTATTCTAAATTAGAATTACTCTTATTAAATCAATAAAATAAGGTTTCGGGAATAATTCCCTTTTAACATTAGTTCAATAAGTAAATTTTTAAAACGATTGAATTTTGTAAACTGATTTGTAAATTTAAAATGACTGATAAATAATAAAAATAATAATAAAATATTTAAAATCAAGCACACACCATCAGTAGTACATAGAAAAGAAAATAATTTAAAAATTTAAATTAAAATTTTAACTCTGTACGAGAGGCGTACCCACAGCCCCGCCGCGAAAACCTTAAAGTTTGTTTTTAAATATCAACTTCCCGTGGTTCCGAAACCGGAAGTAAATAAAGAAGAGTTAAGTTGTATCTGAAAAGCTTTTGGAGATGTATCAATAGACGATCAATATTATAAAGTCGAAGCTTTTCATTTAGTTAAATTAACTGTAACTGTGGTTCATTTGTTTGAAAATAAAAACAATCATTCCTGTGTATAAAAAAAAATATTATTTTTATAATCAAAGTCTATTTGAAGGTATGAATGATATGTATATTAAAATGAATTCTCTGCACATTTTAGAAATTTAGTTATTTCTGTCATTTTTTACTATGTAATTTGTATGAAAGATTTCTTATAATTTTTTATTATAATACTTTATTTTATGCCCCTAGTTTATTATTATTTAGTATGAATATATATTGCTATTAATAAAAGTAACGGTGTATCCCAAATGTAGTTTTATTTATGAAAGGAACATTTCTTAAAGTTATGAGACTATTTCTATTAGAACATTGTGTACTTGAATTATCTTATTCATAATATGTTATCTCGAAATTATTAAACATAATTTTGAAATACCATACAAAATAAATGCATGCCAAAAAAGAAAATGTTTTATTAAATTTGTTTTATTCTTATATTCATTTAAGTTTAATTATCAGCTTTATTTAAGTTATGCTTAAATTAAATCTATCTTAAATTGGATACGAGTCTAAAATAAGAAATACTATATGGGATTTATTTATTTCTTGCTTTGAAATTAATGATTCTCTGCTTATATTATCAAAGAAAAATTAAACAAAAAAATGGTTTGGTCATTATGTTAAAAGTGCTTAAAAAGTATTCAGTTGTGTAGTTAAGATTAAAAAACGGAACAACTTTGATACCCCCCAAAAATTAGGCGCCAAATCTGGCACTGGCCTATGGACTTTTTAGGGTTGCTTTTTAGGGCACTGGCCTATGGACTTTTTAGGTTTTTTCAGCTTTTAGGTATTTACTGTTGCCAAATTTAGGAACTACTTTGATATACCCCCCCAAATCTGAAATTTGGCGACTTTTTTTCCCTCACCAACCATAATACCTGTTTTTGGTGCCTTTTTACTTGCCAAGATGGATTCTCGCTAAATACAAATACTTAAAAATCTTTTAATAAAACTCAGAAAATGGTACAAAATACAAGAAAATACTAAATTTGACAACAGCAAAAACCTAAAATCTGAAAAAACCAAAATTGGTTTCACCAAAATAAGAAACAGCAACCCTAAAAAGTCCTTAGGGAGTGCCAGATTTGGCGCGCAATTTTTGGGGGGGTATATCAAAGTTGTTCCCAAATTTAGTATTTTCTTGTATTTTGTACCATTTTCTGAGTTTTTTTTTTTTTTTTTTTAAAGTTTATTATCTATTAATTATTTGTATTTTGCGAGAATCCATCTTGGCAAGTGAAAAAAGGCGCCAAAAACAGGTATTATGGTTGGTGAGGGAAAAAAAGTCGCCAAATTTCTGATTTGGGGGGTATATCAAAGTAGTTCCTAAAAAACATATAATTAGCTGTCTGTTTTCATTATATTATAAAATTGATTAACAATTGAATTTTTAGATTTACGTCCTTCATTATAAGAGTTACTGAGGATTTAGGTATACCATCTGACATTTATTTGAAAATCATGTCACAAAAATGTTATCACCAATGCCTTCAAAAGTACATGAAAGTACTATAAAAAAGCAAAAGTACCATAGTGAGAAAAAATATTCTCAATTATTCTGAGGCATGTAAGTAAGGTTGCCAAATGAATTCACTAAATTTAAAGCTGCGCCAAGAATGATAGCTATAGTTTAATTGTTAGTAAAATTTGTAAGTGTTTATTTTTTCTTTTACATTTTTATCCAGTATTAAAAGTAAAATTTATGGCACTAGTAGAAAATCTAAGATTGTATAAAGAGTATCCATTTTTTAATTTTAACTTTCCAGTCTACAAATTAAAATAATATACATTGTATGTATTCTAAAATTAGAGTTTTTATAGATTTTAGTTAATTAAAGAAAAGTTTATATTTTTAATTCATTGGTTGAATTATTGATATTTTGAATTGAAGATTATTATAATTCAGAAACAGCTTGAATATTTATTCTCTGAACAGTTCTTAATTACAAAATATGATATAAACCTGCTATATGGTTAAATCTAAAGCATAATTTCAGAATTCCATCTAATATAAAACTGAAAAACATTTCCTTCACTAAATGCATTGAGAAAAGATGTAACTATAAATTAGAAATTGTTATTTACAAATTCTAGATTACAGCATGAGAAATTTTTAAGTTTCTAATAGTGGTTATGTCAACCTTTGATGATTATATAAGTAAATAACTCAGAAAATATTTTATATATATATATAGAAATGCTTTATGAAAAATATCGGTTAATCTGCGCTTTAGGTCCCCTACTTCGCCAACTCGCGAATTTGAAGCGTTTTCTCGTGCATGCTCAATAATTACTCGTTTGTTTTAGCCTTTTCATTGGTCACTAATTAAATTTCACTTTGGAATAGCGGTAGAATTTTTGCCATGGCATCAGTGTTTTTAAAAATGCGTCAAGGAGGGGACCTAAAGCGCATTTTCACCAAAATATCTTATGAAATCTAAGAAATATGATTTAGCTTCTTAAATAAAAGGAATATCTTGTTGAACTTACTCTTTTTATTTATTTCCTTCAGTACTATAGTTTTGTTAGTTTAAATTTTTTATTTTATGCGTATCAAATCTTGTTACTTTTTCTTATTTTATGTGTTTATTTATTAGATTTAATTAATACATGTATGGGCTTTATATAACAAGAAAAACTAATTTAATATTTTGTTATTATAATTTATATTTATTAACAATGAAATTGTTAGTTTATTTCCTAAAAAAAAAAGTTATTTTGCATCTTAATATTAAGAAACTAGAAAAATTATATACTTTCAAAAAATTACATGTTGGCAAGTATACTTACCCTTATGTTTAGAAAATTCTTAATGAAGCTGTTTAATTTAATTTTTCCCATTATGACTTCATTCTTGTTTGCCTAAATATTGTGTTTTCCTATGTCTAGTCAGGTTAACAAATTAAATTATTAAAAATGTGATTTACTTGTAATTTTAAGAAATAGTTTACATTCAACACTATGCTATTAAATTTCAACTAAAATATTTTTAATATTTTTTTTGTATATGATATTTTGTAATCTATAAACATGTTTGAAATCATTTTGAAAAGTTTACAAAACAGATTATTTAAGTTTATAAAAATGTCTATTTAAAAATATTTATATTTTGAATAAATTTGAACCAAAATACAAATATGTTTCTTTTCACATAACATTATTTATTTTTTAGTTATATTATTCTTTGATGTGTAAATTAGTTTGAAAATGGTATTCATTCAAATTCCATACGTTTTTTAAAATTTAACATTTTAGGCTGTGAAAGAAAATCACCATGTCCTTAGCAGATGAACTTTTGGCTGATTTGGAAGAAGTTGGGGAAACAGAAGATGAGCACCTGCTTCAACTGGATGCTCCTGTGCAGGAAGTGGAAGATATTCCAATGGAAATAGATACAAAATTTCAGACGATAAGAGAAATTGCTAAGCTTAGGGATAGTGATCAAGTAATTATATTTTATCATTATTTTATTTGTTTAAATAATAAAATAAATTATTTAATTTTACAAAAAAAGAGCTCAAACAACCTTTTTTAATTTTCAAACTGTAAAAATTATGAATTAATTGAAAGTTATTCAACCAGCAGCTTTTATCAAAAAAATGCATAAAATTAATTAAATGTGGTGCAGAATTTTTAACTTCTTTTTAATTTTCTGCTTTTGGCAAAATAATTTTTTTAAGAAACTTAATAATTATGTTAAATTTAAAAAGATAATCCAGTTATCCTTTTGAATGTGGTTATTCTGTTTCTAATGCATCATTGCATAATAATTTGGTGAAAGTATTAGAAAATTAAAATAATTAATTTATTTAGTTCTCTTAATATGTTAGAAATTTTTTCAAATGGCATTTTATAATTATAATCAAACATAATATACATTTTGAATCTTTACATTGTTTTTAAGTGTGTAATTATGTTACATGCTTGTTTTGATTTTGAGCCTAATTTTTATGGAATGTTTAAACTCCTTTTTTTTTGTAGTTACACAGAGTTATGGCTGAGATAGCTGAAAGAAGAAACTCAGAACGTAAAGAAGGTAAATAGTTTTTTTGAAAATTTATCATTTTGTATATGACTTTTATTTTCTTATTTTAATTATTTTCTATATCCTGAAATTTATATAAGAAATTTTATTTAAAATTCAGTAAATTTCATTAAAAATAATGCTTTAACAAAAATAAAACATTTTTTGTACATAAAATAAATTTTATTTAGTGCAAAAAGTTAAAGATCATAGTTTATTTCCTTTTAAACTGTATTAAATAAAATACATTTAACATCAAAATTCAAAAAATTAATTTATGCTGTAAATATATGTGAGCAGAATATCAAAGTTATCGTAAACCATTAAAAATATTTAAATTTTTCTACACTTAAAGTTTTTAAGGTATCAAAAATAACTTAAAATATTAATTTTCTCCTATAAATTACCATTTTATGTCAAAGTTGTTACAACTAATAGTTTGTAAATGTCAGGTTTGTTATGTAATTAAATATATTTCCAATTCATAATATGTTTGACCTTGAGATATAGTAATTATTTCCACTTATACAAATGATTGAGCTTAAAATGCCAAATTAGGCAATGGCTAATGATTGTTTCTGATTTTATCAGATGTAAGTATAGTTATTGGAATATTTTTGTTATTGGAATATTTTTGTATTATGCATTTTAAAATAAAATTCCTAAACTTGTGTGAACTGATTTATAATGTCATTTCTTTTAATATTTATTAATTCAAATAAGTGAATCAAAGCTGCATCCTAGATTGAGAGAGTCTTTAATTTTATTTCCTTAGATTAAAATTTGTAACATAAAAAATAAACTGAAAGAAATTTGATACTTGTTTCATATAATTTATGAAAGCATGTATTTATAGGTTATTTCTGTATGCGCACTTTTAAGTTTGCTTAAAAATAGAATGTAAATAGAGTTGAGTTTCAAAATTTTGAATTTTTCTCAATATTTTTCAAATTTTTTAATTAAAGTTAAATGATTTAACAGAAATTTTTCTTTCAAATTTAAAATCTCTCTGGCTCTTTCGATGCTGCAGTTGTTTTCTTATAGTATTTTCGATTATATTTTTATCATATTTTAAACATCTAAATGTGGAACACAACTTTATAGCTACCAATTAATATAGTTTTTTAATTGAAGTTTTAAGTCTTAACCTTTGTGGTGTAAAGACAATTAATGGTTTTTTAGCATTAATCAGGAAATTTAAAAGCTTCCTTTCTATTTTTTTAATTAGAATTTATTAGCAATTTTAAGCTATACTTACATATAATTGCATTTATATGCAAATTTTTAAATGACTAATTTATTTTGTTTAATATACTTACATAAGGGGTCTTACTTTGTTTAGTAGAATTGTTTAATAAAGGTGATATATATATTGTGTAATTTTAGAAAAATATTCATGATATTAACCAACATTGAGCTCATTTATTTGATTTTAAAATTTATTTATATTGGCTTTTAATTTAGGATATTTTATTTTTAATGATCAATGAGAAATCAATTTAAATAAAGTATCATTTTAAAAGATTCATTAAAAGACTCATCAAGATATCATTTAAATAAAGTATCATCAAATTATAGTATCATCAAATTTGTATTATTTCAGTATTTTTAATTTACATTGTATTCATAAAATAATTAGCCATCTTCAAGGCTATAATCAATTTTTTATACAAATATAGCTGTTGGACCAGTAGAAGCTGATCCGGAATATCAACTCATTGTTGAAGCAAATAATTTAGCAGTAGAAATTGATAATGAAATCAGTAAGATATAGTTCTATTTTTCCTCCATTTTCACCCTGCATATTTAATCAATTGTTTTAAATATCTATGATATATTTAATATATACACTATATCTTATGTTATAAATTTTAGATATCATTCATAAATTTACTAGAGATAAATATTCAAAGAGATTTCCAGAGCTTGAATCACTTGTACCTGTGCCACTTCAGTATGTTTCCACTGTTAAGGTAAATATTACTTTCCAAATTATTCATGTAATTTATAAATTCTGTGATTCATTCAGTAAAGTTGGTTTTATTCCCAAACATACATATGCATGTGTTTATATTTAGATAGTTTATATCAGTATTCTATTTTATGTAATTTTGTTGTTAACCCTCTGACCACATTCAATGTATCAGAATGTTATGCATTAATTTGCCAAAATCACACATGACATTCTGATACGTCGTTGCAAATGAGACTGTATTTAACATGTTCATTCTTGTTTATTTCAAAGTTATTTGTATCCACCATACTCTTCTCTCTCTTTAAAATTATTAACTATTTTTTTTTAATATTTGCTTTTTATTATTCCATTATTATTAGAATGCAAAAATTATTCAAATAAATGTGTACCCAAAGGGTTAAAAGTAAAATTATATAATTAAAAAAAATTTTCTCAGTACTAGATCTTATAAGTTAATACTAAAAAATTCATGTACATTTTAACTAAAATTATGTTTACTGTCTTATGTTTCTCTCAGGAACTTGGAAATGATTTAGATAAAGCTAAAAATAGTGAGATTCTGCAAGAATTTCTTACTCCGGCTACCATTATGGTTGTGAGTGTTACTGCATCAACAACTCAAGGGTATTTTTTATAAGTTCATCTGCAAATTATGTTTAGTTTTAATTTTTTGTAATACTCTCCTTTTTATGCATTTAATGAAAATTTTGGTACAGTAATTATATTAGTTCATTATTTTACATATAAATTAATCATTAAGTTCAGAATTTTTATATATATATATTAAATATTAATGTTCGTTTTGTACACTATTTGTAACCCCGGTTTTTTAAAAGAAAATAATTTTGATTCTATATATTTAGTTTTACAAGTTTTCAAATATACTACTCTCATGATTTCAAAAGAATTTATATTTTAATTATTAATTATGTATTAATTGTATTTTTAGTTATTTTCTTTTTTCATTTTTTCTGCATGTATTATATTCAGTAATAGAGGTATTTTAACCATTCTTTTCTACATTATCCTGTTCCTTTCTTCCTTCCTTCCTCAGTGACCTGCCAGCTCTAGATGGGCAATGGCTTTCTGTGCAACAGATTTTTAGGCTGCATTCCACTTTGATAGACTCTTCCAATTTTTTATTTTAAGAATCTTCAGATCTGTTTTGATGATCCACTGAATCTTTGGTTTTCCCCTTTTTCCAGCTCCAGTTGTTTTAGCATTGAAGATCTTTTTGATGGCTTGACCTTTTCCATCCTGATCAAGTGTCCTGTTCATTTCAGTCTTAGGATTGAAATAAATTTTATTAGATCTGGCTCTGTGCATAGTTTATAAGTTCTGAATTTCTCCATGTATTACATTTTACCCCTCCCAAAAGGCATCGCAGTATCATTCTTTGAAAATCACTTTTGGTCATTGCCCACATTTCAACAGCATATCATAGCTATGGATCTTATTAAAATTCTATAGAGCAGTAATTTTGTTTTCTTGCTAATTATATTAGATTTTAAATATTTTTGTATTCCATAGAAATATTTGTTACCTGTTATACATAACAGGGTTTTACAATGTTTCTATCTCAGATGTTATGTCATTCACAGTATTCAATTCAAAGCTTAAATAGATGAAATTGTTAACTACTTGCAATTTGTAGTCTCCTATTTCAAGATATGTGTCATCATATGTTGCACCATGTGCTCTTAGTTTAGTTGATTATAAATTAAGATTGAGGGAAAGAAAGGCTATATTATTGTGTTAGATATATAAAATTATTGTGTTATATGTTAGATATATAAATCTAACATATAACACAATAATATAAATCTTCTTAACTATTTATATTGTTAGTTTGAACATCAAGAAAAGATTTACCATCTTTAGCGCAATTGGATATTTACTTTTTACAGTAATCATAAATTAATCTTTATGAATCTACAAATGAAAATATTTTTCATGAGGTAATTGAATATGAGAGCATTCTTGTTTCATAAAAAACAATATCTATCTACTTTTTCAAACTTGATCCACTGTTTTTTAAATAAATGATAAATGGAAATATTACTGCTTTTATATATATATAACACATTCAAACATGCTAAATTTTTTATCATGTTTTTTTTTTTTTTTTTTTTTTTAAATTTCAATTATGAAGTCAGTGCTGATACAGAAAACTATTAAATTTTCTTTGTTTATTTGAATTCATAAACATTCTTTGTAGAGATATTTATAGTTATACCAAAAATTCATTTAATAGAGATTAAATAAGTTCATTCTCCTGAAAAATTAAAAACATTTTTTGCTGTTTTTCTATTATGATACATGGTTTTACCTTTAGTTAAAAACCCAAAGTAAATATAAGAATTAATTTGATTCTCTAAGGACTAAAATCTTCGCGCACATATAAATAAGTAACCAAACATGCAATTATCTCAAGTGGCAATATTTAATGAAGATTTTCAATAAGTGTTAAAGTTTCCAAAAAAAAAAAAAAAAAAATAGCTTAAATTAAAATGAATAAAGATTTAAAAAATTTATTATTTTGACACCTAAAGTGCTATTATTTCCCAAAAATAGTTTGTAAAAGATGCCCGAAAAATACATTTTTATTGAAAAAAATTATCAAATTCATCAATTCCTACTCTGCCACTGCAAATTCATTGTTCGCATTCCAATATTGCCGCATGCTATGCTGTAGTGCAAAATTATACTCCCCGTCTATAAAAATAAATTATATGAACGTTGACAAATTGTACATAGACCAAAGTATCTTGTTTTACTTTGTTTTCAAATTATAATTTTTCTACTTAATGTATATATGCTAATTTTATAAAAAAATATTGTTTCATTGCAAATCAAATTATTTTTGATAATTTACTATGCACATTTTATGATTACATGTAGAATAAATAAATGTCTTTTAATACTTGTTGAATCATATAATATTAACATTGAATATCAGTTTTCTTATGTAAAATTGTATCTGCATCACTTGCTGATCAAGATTACTCCACAAATATCAGATACTGACAGATCTTGCATAGACTGTCATTATAGAAAATATATTCTAGCTTCTTCTCAGGAATAAATTTTTTCCTCATAATAATAATAATAAAATGAAATTGAGATTTTTAATTAATTTATCATTGTAATTTTTTGTTTCATGATTTTTGGTATTAATTTTAATATTGTGACTAATATAATTGTAAACACTTGAAATATTTTGTTTTACATGAATATTTATTAACTGATGCAGTTGTATATACTTTTTCTAGTAAAATAATAAATATTAAAGTTACTTTATATTTATGTTGAAAAGACATTTTATTGGAGTATGTATATTATCATTTGAGTTGGTTTAGAAAATGTATTGAAATTTGATAGGGAATATTTTAACATTGTTACATAAATCAGCAAAATGTACATTTATTATATAATACACACTTCTTTTTACAAACTCTCATGATATTACAAGCTAGGGACTAATCTGTTAAATGATCTCATAGATGCAATAATAATTTTCATCTCCATTTACAAATTAAAATTTTGAAAGGCCTCTCTTTTTCTTTATTTTTTCTAACTCTAGTGTTTATTTTTTATCATTTGATTTTTTTATTATTTTATGACTGAGTAAATTAAACTTTAATCCATATTTTTATTGGAGAATTGTAAGCCCTTTAAATTGTTAAAAAAAAAAAAAAAAAAAAAAAAAAAAAACTGCATTGCTAATGTTGAAATTCCAAATTTTTTTTTAACTATTTCATATAAAATTTCTCCTGCCTTTTCTAACTCCTTTCTTACAACCTGAGAAGGAATATAATCTATAGCTTCAATTACAATTATAATGCACTTCTCAATCTGTGCTTGAAATGATATTGCAGAAAAAATGATAGCTATGTCATTCTGACACAAAAAGCTGGCTGTTTAAAAAAAAAAAAAAACAATAGCAATATTTAACTGATGGATTCAGTGAAGATGAATTGCTCATCTATAAAATTTGGCAAAGAAACCCATTGATGTCTAAAATTTAATTTTAAAACTTTTTGAATGTGCATTCAGATGTAATTTGTAAAAAGTTTCATATTATTAAATAATTGAGAACATAACGAAGGGGAAACTTTTAGATATCAAACAAGAGGAAAACAATGTAGCATTGTGACCATCTGCAAAACAAGAAAATGCATGGTTAACTAGATTGAGGTATTTTTTGGTGGGAGAAGCAAGAGTAAGATGCTTTTTTTCATTACAAAATGGAAAAATATGTTTTTGATATATAGAGTTGTTGTTGTTCTTCTTCTTAGATTTGGGTTTGTATGTTATTGGGTACCTCTGCTTTAATCAGTGTTTTGTACTCCAAACCCAATGTTTCCTAGTTCCAGTTTCTCGGGTCACCCACTTTATTAATAAAGTCCGATAACTCTTTAATGGAGTTTAGGTGTAACTCTCCAGCATGGATGATGCCTAAGAAGTTAATCTAGAGAGGGCAAGGGCCTTGCTTTCGTAAATGATATGCTTGACCGTTTCCTCTTGCATATGACATTTCCAGCAAATAGGGTCTTGCTGAAACAGTCCCATTTTATTGAGGTGTTTTCCGAAATTATTAAACCTACGATTAAACTTTTTTGTCTGCCTAGAGCATCTTAGAATTTCAGAGGCAATCCTCGCTGATGATCCGCAGATCATACTTTTAGCGTGGGTTTGACCAGGAGTGTTGAGCCAAGCTTCGTACATCCTCTGTTTTTCCCATCTAAGAACAGTGGTTTTTGTGGTATTCAAATTGATCCCAGAGAAGAGTTCTGCACCAAGGGAATAAGAGACGATCCTTGTTTAGCAAGTTCATCAGCCTTTTCATTACCTTTCTATTCCTTTGTGCCCTGGTACCTATACAAGGATCACCTAGTTTTTAGTTGCCAGTTCTGTAAGAAAGTTCCTACATTCCAAAATCATTTTAGATTTGATTTCGAAAGAATTGAGCGCTTTTAAAGCAGCTTGACTGTCACTAAAAATGAGAATCCGTTTACCATGATATCCCTTCCTCATATTTAGTTGCAGACAGTGAATAATGGCCAGAACTTCTGCCTGGAAGACCATAGCATATTGCCCAAGGCTAACATATGAGCTGGTTCTTGGTGAAAATATAGAATTAAAACAAAAAATATATTACTTTACCTGATATTTTATCAATAAAATGAAAGTTAAATTTTTTTAAAATAAGAATTTTATTTTCATGTGTTTCTTACACAGTCATACTATATAATTTTTTCAGAACATATTTTATTTGTAAAAAGAACAATTTGGTTAAACAAATATTGTTTAAGATCTATTATACTTATCCTTCTGAGTTTGTAAAAATGAAATCTATATTGCATATATAAGTTTTTATATTACATATCTATTGTTTAACAGTTCTAAACGAAATCTATTTTTAGGCAACTCTTAACAGATAAAGACTTGAAAGTAATATTTGAAGCATGTGATATGGTTAGTATGTTTACATATTTTTTATTCGTGTTTTTCATTTCTTTCATGAAGATAGTTAATTTTTATTTGTTTTGTATGTACAAAATTGGGGCAAGTCTCATAATAAAAGCAAACTTGTATATACAAGTTTATTTTGATTATGATTTTTTCCATAATTTTCTTTGTGTTACGAAAATAATATTAAAGTATGTAATTTTGTTGGCTTCACCTTGCATTTTTTAAATCTAGACTTAACAATGCATTTTTTTTTATTTAGTCTACATAATTTTACTTTCTATGAAATTGTATAATTTTTAAATATTCATTTACAATTAAATAATCCTATTATATATACAATAAAATATTCTTTTACAATTACATATTTGTCTTAACTGATAAATTTTAAAGTAATAAGCATATTAATAGCTGATTCACTTTAATTTTTTTCTATGGTAAAGTTTACATATCTCTAATGCAATTTTCAAAATTCAAACAGTTATAACAGAGCAGTTTCTCTCAATTTGAATCAAATTAATTTTATGAATTATGAAAATAAATAAGAAAAAAAGGCTTATTATGAATGAAAAACTATTAATAACACTATTTCTTTAAATGTTTTAAGTGAAAAGCTGTTTAAATTCTATAAACATTCACAAATCATGAACTATGATTTTAAACCTGCTTAGAATATAAATGGTTTCATGATAATAAAATCTAAAGAATTCGCAGACCCATGTTTGTATTTAATGAAATGTAATATGTATCTGAAAATCATTTGATTTTCAATTATAATTACATTTGTTAAAAAGCTAAGTGATTGTTTAAGTAAAAAGAGGAAAAATAATTATTAAAATATATAAAATAAAGCTTACAGCTTAATGTTACCTTATGTGCTTTAAAGTACAAATATTTTCAGTGTTCTTCTAAAAATAAGCTATAGCATAGTTAATAAAATATAAAATATTTTTTGCTTTAATTTTAAGTTACATAAAATATAGTAAAACAAAAAGTATTTCTTTTTTTTTATTTTTTATTTTATTATATTTTATTAATTAATTTATGATTGTGTAATAGATTAATTTACTACATTATTATTATTGAAAATATGTGCTAATTTTTTGTTGATAAATTTTTTGTATGTTTAATAGGCTATTGAGTTGGATAATTTTAAGCAAGAAATATATGCTTATGTTGAGTCTCGGATGTCTTTCATTGCTCCTAATTTATCTGTGATTGTAGGTGCTTCCACTGCTGCAAAGTTAATGGGTCAGTATTTAATTAACATTAAATCAGTTTTTTATAGGTGACAAATGTTTAGCTTTGTGAAAGAATTTACATATTCTCCATTAATGAATGAGAATTTACTTTTTCTTTTTGATGATTTATCTGTCCTATCTTTGTGAGAATTAAAATTTCCAAAAATTTGTTTTTCATTCTGTATTGGATTTAATTAGTGAATTTTTTTTCTATATTTAATACTTAAATGAAAAAATTTCAATTCTTAAATTTTGAAATTGTTAACAGGTGTTGCAGGGGGATTGAGCAATCTAGCAAAAATGCCTGCTTGCAATATACAAGTTTTAGGATCACAACGTCGAACCTTGGCTGGATTCTCTACTACTGTCATTATACCTCACATAGGATTTGTTCATTCTAGTGATATAGTACAGAATACTCCTGCTGTAAGTTTTTCATTTAATAAAAAGCTAATTATTTGATATTTTTGTACTTATTCAATAAATTAGTCTTTCTTGGGAGAATTTTTAATTCATTCAATACGTTAGTTTATAATTAGTCTAAAGAAAGTGTATTAGTTCATAATATTTCTGAAGTGGAAACTTCCAAAGTGCAAAAAGCATTATTTTATATTACACATTAATTAGCAATAAAACCTAAATAATTCTGTGTATTAAAATAGTGTAGTATAACTCACAAATGTGTAAAACAGTATATGTATATGTGAGTATGTGTATGTTTATTTTAGTTTCAGAAGCTTCTTAAATTGGAGTTTTTCAATTTCATTATTTCTTATTACATTCCAATGTTGCAGAAATTTTTATGTTTGGTTCTGTACTTGTATAAAAGTTTCTTTGTGTAAAGAGCGTAAAGTTATAAATTATATTAAAAAGGCTCCTTCTCTCTTCTAATCCAAGATGTTTCTATGTAAATGTTTGCATGAAATTATATTCTTATAATATGTTTAATAAATTCTGAGCCAAATCTTTCATTATTCTCTAGAAATGGAGAGTTTTATAATGAATGATTTTGCAAGAACATTTACTCCAAATTATATTTATAAAAATAACATTATATTTCAAATACATATAGTGAAATATATGCAAAAACAGAAAATAATAATTAGTAAATGTATACAATTACATTATTATATTGATTTCATTGCTGATTTAAAAAGAATATTAGTAAACTGAACTTTCAAAATTGAAACGAATATTGTGTTATGGAAACTAATGGACTAGCAATATAGATGATATATGCAATGTTTCATGTAGGACCTAAGAAGGAAAGCAGCCAGATTAGTTGCAGCCAAATGTGCTATTGCTGCACGTGTGGATGGGTTTCATGAATCTCCAGATGGACAAATTGGCCATGCCTTACGAGAAGATATTGAAAGAAAGCTTGATAAATTACAGGAACCACCGCCAGTGAAGCAAGTGAAACCACTTCCTGCTCCTATTGACCAACCTCACAAAAAACGAGGTGGGCGCAGGTTAGTAAAAGTAGCTGGTTATGCTTTTAATTCTTTTTTGTTTATTTTGCCTTATTTTTTTTTTTTTATGTTATAATCCAGCATTTTGTTTCATTGAAAATAAAATGCGGGAAAATTAAAAATTCTAATCTAATTATGCTCTTACATTAATATTTTTTTAGCTGTTACTCTTATAATTAGCTAAATAATGTATTAAGTAGCAATCTTATTTGATAAAAAAGAGTGTAGTTACAATTATTGAAAATATATGACAAATTTCTTAGTTGCCTTTATTGCTGCACAAACTATGTTCCCCCCCCCCATAAATGTTTTCAATATTATAAAAAATAAATGAAGATTTAATTCTACTATACAAAATTAAAAATTATGCATGATGGAAAATTTATATTCAATTAATAATTATTCATTACACTGTTTATAGTCCTATAAAAAAATTGCTTACTGCAATTATAACAGGATTTTTTTTTAACATTCATGGAAAATAATTTACTCTGCAGTTTTCCTCTCAAATAATGAATATTTTAGAGCTAAATGTTAAATATATTTGCAAGCACATCATAGATGTACTGAATAATTTTTTAAATATATCTTATTACAAGATTTATTTTATATCATAAATATTAATATAAATAATGCTTATTAATGCAAAGTATAGGTTTTATGAAAGATAAGAATTTGATAGGCCAGTAGGAAAAATTACTTTACTTGGTATATTGAATAAACATTTTATAACAGGCTGCCATATTAAATATTTCTACATTCAAGCAGATTTTTGAAATTTTAGAATTTTGAATTCTATTAATTACTAATTCACTTATTCTTTTCATCTGAATCCAATGTCTCAGTTCACTTATTCAAACTATAAAAATTAAAATTGTTGAATTTACAATATTTATTTAAGTATTTTTTAAATACCATAATTTGCATTATGCTCAAAAATATGCTTTTTTTATCAGTAAATTGTAGCAGTTAGTTACAAATGTATTAAACAATTTTGATTGTCCTACTAAAACTAGGTCTGTGAGACATATCCTAGTCATTATTGCTTTGACGCATTGGAAATTATGAATTGTTTGAATCTTCTTGCTGCATGGTGAGTGATTAGTGTTAACTGTAATGAGCTTTCTTTGTTTTCATAATTATATCAATTTATATATTGATTGGTAATTTTGGATTTTAATGTGATACAGATATTTTTAATCATAGTCATTTATTAGAACCAATGAGAATTATTGCAATGTTTTGAAAAGAATGTAAAATATTTGACCCTGATAGAAATTTCATTAAATTTAATCTTCCTGAAGAATAACTTGATTTATTGAAATGCATTCCCTACTTTTAGAAATTGGTTAAAGTAAATAAAATTAAAAAAATAATTAAACAAAGTATAAATTTTCTATGATTTAAATATTTTTTGGTGAATTTTTATTCAATATTTGCAATGTAGCAAATATTGAATAAATATTGAATGCTATAATTTTGTTGCCAATTATATGTGTTAACAATTATTTTCAAAATTAACTCATTCTCAATTTCACAAAGAAAATGCATAGTGTCTTTAAGAAATATTTATTGAAAATAAAAAGTCAAAGAAAAGTGGTATTTTTATGTAAATGTTTCTGCAAATTTTCTTTCTTTAAGATAGAAAATTTGAATGAATATATTTTTATTATATTATGATATATGTAACCTAATTATTAATTACTTTTCAAAACTAAAAATACTTTCAAATTATAGATTATCACTTAAGTCATAATATCAATTCGTTTTTTAATTTTCTGTTCTTCATGGGTATTTTTTAACCAATTGATAGCATTTTTGAATATTTTATTTAAATTGTATGTTGCTTCTTTATTTACTTTTATAATATATGCATATTGTTTTGGAATTCTTTGCTTTTTGATATCAAATAGAGATATATCAATTCATATTAAGTATAATAATGAGTTTTAATTATTTTCTATCTGTTATTAATCTACAAGAAACAAAAAAGTTCATTGCTTATTATCTTTTTTCAATATTAAGAATAAATTGTATTAAAATTTCATAAAATCAGTCAAACATGCAACTTTGTTTAAAAAAATTGTACTTGTAATGATGAAAGCTAAATAAAAATATGTGGGGAAAATATGTATGCATGAAAATTTATTATTCGTTTTTAAGAAACTATTAATTACATATGAAACTTTAATCACTAATTTTTATAAGTGTTCTTATTTATTTTTAATTTTAGGGTGAGGAAAATGAAAGAAAGGTATGCTATAACTGAATTTCGAAAGCAGGCAAATAGAATGAATTTTGGCGAGGTAAGTCCGAAGTGATACTATCAGAGTATGCTCTGTACAGCATTGCTTATAGATTAAATATTGCATTAGGTTTTAAAAATAACAAAAAAAATCCATTAAAAATATTCTTGTTATTGAAATTAATAACTTTATCATATCAATAACATTGCACTTGGAAGTATTTAAAATTGTTATCAATTTTAGATTGAAGAGGATGCATATCAGGATGACTTAGGTTTCAGTTTAGGGCAAGTTGGAAAAGCTGGTACTGGTCGAATCAGAGCACCTCAAATTGATGAGAAAACAAAAGTCCGGATATCCAAAACTCTACAGGTATGCATCATAATAAATAAAAAACTAAATTATTTGAGTAGAAATATTCTAATTACTTAGTTTTAATGCCAAAAAAAAAATAAGTTATTCAATAAAAATATTTTCAGTTTTAAAAATAAAATTCTCATTTATAAAATTATAGTATTATGAAGCTAATTGTTAATTTTATAGAAATGTGCAGAAAATACAATAGGTTTATATTATCAAAAGCGAAACATTATTAATTTATCCTCCTTTTTTAGACTATATATATATATATATATATATATATATATATATATATATATATAT
>JAPDSC010085309.1:0-29418 GCA_026290005.1 Latrodectus geometricus | reverse complement strand
TGAATGCAGTTATGTTTATTCACTAAAAGAAGAAAAGTTGGTTAGCATAAATACTCTTTTTTATTTTATACAGAAGAACAAAATATTGAATTATATGAATTTAATTTTTGCTAACCAAAGTAACTCTAGTAAATTACATGATGTAAAACCTTCAAAATATAATTCTTCACGCTCCAGAATAAAAAGATTTAGTAAATCAAGAATTAAATTGGAATCTAAATTTGTTAATAAAACATATACATTTTCTAGCTACACAATCACTTTATATATGAGAAAGAATTCAACATCTTTGAAACCTGGCTTCAATGAGGATACACACTTTTCCCTGCTTTTTATTCCATCTACAAACCAAAGTTGAATATTTTTAAGTGAACGTAAAAGCTACGTTTGAGAAACGCCACACATCTTAACATATAAGTGTCGCGACGTTTCTTCCGGAAATTACTGTAATTAAAAGAGGTGGCTGTGGAAATGAATAAAGCTGTGAAATTAACCGCACAATTTAGCTTCAGTCTGAAAAATGCCATTAATATTACTCAGTCAAAAGTATACTTATTGCCCAAAAGGCAGCAATTCTAAGCGTTTTCCCACAAGTTTTAGGCTTTAAAAGTCCCTGAAATGACCAATATCGTCATGATGATAATATCAAAACAATTATGTAATTATTGCTTCCTACTACATGTTTATCATTGAAATTTACTTTAGCTTATAAAACTAATAAAAGTGCACTGAGGGAGTAGCAAATCTGAAATTATATTTCAATTTTGAAAATTGTAGTTACAGTAAATTTTGATACTGGATTTAGATTTAAGATTATCTTACATGCAGAGGATGGAAGAATATTTCTGTGCAGAAGGACATTATTATAATTTTCTCATTTTATTAATTTATTCCAAATTATGAACTTCTAAATAATTGTACAGCAATTTACAAATATTTTTTTAAGCTAATGAATTTTATATTAATAAGAATACAGAAAGTATGTTTCCGTCAACAGAATACCGTTTATACTAAAATTTTTAACACGATGACCTATTCTAAAACATATTCATATTACGAAATAATTCTCATTTCCGTCATCAGTGATCAGAGATTAATGTAAGAAATATGAATTTTATCATCCAAATTGTACTTATTTCTGAAAAGTCAAGAATAAAATGCAAAGATATTATTTCGAATTTAAGGTAAATAAACTAAAAATTTGTTACATATATTACTTTTATTTCTTATATTTCATTACGATTTTATTATGTAAAATAATGCAAAAACAATTTACTTTTATTCAATTATTTATTTATTATTTAAATAAATTGATATGAGAAATGTGCTTACATAATTCTACTGTAAATAATATTTCTGTGTATAAGTTAATAGCTAATAAAAGTGTTACCAGGAAATTTATCCAATTTATAAGAAGCATGAAATAACGACTGTTTTATAGATTAGCTTATTTTTATTTGAATAATTCATTATTTTCCTTAAATACAATAAAAAAAAATTAGCTAAAATAGTTGCATATTTTAATTATATTTTTCGTTTGACGCTTCTTCATTTAACTTTATTTTATTACATTTTCTGATTTTTAATGTCAAAAAAGAAAAAAATTATAATTTTAAATGAGAAAATAAGTGACTTATTAAATTACAGTAAAGATAAAATGAGCAATTTTGCATATTTTATCAAAGATATTTTCTTAAACTGAAAGTATATGTAACGTTAAATTTACTGTACTAGGCATTTGCTCCGACATGCAAGGACAAGCACACTTATATTTCCGTTTCTGTAACTCCCCTCGTACTATCTCGAATTTCACCCGGGGGACACTTAATGCGTAAAATTGGAAGGTTCCCGTATTACGCCTATTTAAATGGATGAGGAAAAGGACTCCGAGGTGTGAGTTGCCCAGTACTAGACAGAGTACGTTTGTGTTATCCGTTTATAAGAACTATTTTACTGACCTCTTAATATTAAAAGACCGTTCTTGCTGGAAATTCTAGGAATGTGTGAATCTAAAAATTTTTTAATGCTGTAACTATGATGATATAATTTGTTTAATGTAAAATGTAATTATCTTAGAATATATATAGCGATAATGTTTTTTTCTTTTTTATTGTTTTTCAAATTATCATTTGAATTTAATATATTACAGTTATTAACAATAAAAAAGTGATTTGTTACTAAAAATTAAATAAAATTTATTCATTTTTATTAGAACATTAGAATCTAATGCCCTTAAGCATATTTTTAAACTTTTGGGAATAAAAGAAATTAATTGGCTAAGAAATTTGATAAAAAAATTAATTTATATAAATGGAAATTAATTTAATAAATGATATAATACATGTATAATTATAAATCCATAGTCTCTTTGATGTATCAGGATTAGATTTTATTTTTTCACTTGCTTATATAATGACTATATAAAAACCTAAACATTTCACAGAAATTTTGTTAAGCGTTTTCATTGCAAAAATATTCAATGCATAAATCGAAAAGAATATTTTAAGCTGGGTGTAAAGAAAAACAATTCAGTCATCGTCATTTTAAAAATGAAATTATGTGGATTAATAATTATAATTAATATTGGGGAGAAATAGTAGGGTTTGTATGGATCCTCTTATTTCTTATAATAGAAACTCTTTCCGTAAGCATCAAATATATTTTTGTGTCTTTCAGATATCAGAGAAATACTTTAGCGATACTGTCATCTGTATCTTGCTAGAAGAAGAGTAATTTTACATTTAACTTACAGAACTCAGGCAAAAGATTTATGTGTTCAAATAGTTTATCTACTTTGCTAAATGAATAAAAGTTCCTTAATGAGCAGATTTTCTGGGATTCGAACTCAAAAATTTACTAAACATGCTAAATCCAATTTTTTTCGGTAATTCAAAACTTAAATAGAGATTTTTTACTTTTAAAATGGACAAATATTTACAAAAAATCAACTAGAAACTTTAAATAGAAACAATGTGTAAATATAACATTAAATTCAAAATAATGTTAAAACTAAATTTCAAAATTAAGAGTCAAAAAACAAATTAGAGGATTCTAATTATTAGAGTGTCTGAGTTTTAAGAGTGAGCAGCTTAAAATAAATATTTCAGTATCGATTATGTATTTGAGTCAGTCATGAATAATTAATGCCTTGTTTTAATATGTAACTAAGTTTTAAAATATAAAAGTTGGTGATTAAGGAAAACATGTACATCATAAATATAGGGCGCAACTCAATGATGTGGGTAGTGAAATGTTTTTTAATTATGAAAGTTCATTTAAATGCAGAAATATGCATAGTAAATAATTACAAATTGGTTGTTCAAAAAAGAAAAAAAAATTGTCCCAACCCAACACTTACTGTTAAATGTCTTTATATTTGATTATACAGCAAACTTCTACTTTAATTAGGTATTTGTTTCAAACGGGTAATTTAATTTGCATTTTAATATTTATGAAAAATCTTTTAAATATTTTCCATAAGATAGGAATAAGTTAAAAGAAAGAAAGTTATTGCGAATTTTTCAAATTGGCATAACAACAAATACAAGCACTGAACAAACCTTTCTAAAGTTCATACGAATTTCGTTCACTTAAAACAAGCATAATTCGTGAAATAAGTCTCTATTCAGTGAATTTTTTGAAATATTGAAGATATTATTGTTTATTTTATTATTACTGTAAATTTGATTTTTAGAGAAATCAAGCAAATACAGCGTTGAATTCTTGGCTCACTTATCTTATTTCTGCTTGCTTGTATGTAAATAATGGATATATTGATGAAAATATCGAAATTAAGCACCAATTATTTCACCATATATTTATATTATATTATTATTACATTCTTTTTATCATTATCATTATTATAGTTCTTTTTATCATTTATATAAAGTATCAATTTTTACGTATTATGAAAATATTAAATGACATGGACAACTAAATTAAGGATCTTCGGAATGTGTTGCATTTTAGAATGGTAATTTTTATATTAATAAGATGGAAAATTTCTCATGAACTATTGATAGAAATATGTAATATTCCAATGAATTTAAAATGTGTAAGTAATATTTCTATATTTAAGTAATTAAATGTGTAAGAATACCATATTAAGATCGCAAGCGTTTTTTTTTTTTTTGATATCAATTACAATAAGTAAGAACCATCATCAAAACGTGTCGCAGACACTGTTATTTTCTTCACTGAAATCATTTTTTTAGAGCCAAATTTGAATAAGGAAATGGAACAAATATTGAACCTTTTCAACTATTTGAAAAATATTAACACTTATACGATTTTTGTAATACACAGGTAAAATAGAAGCTGACTGAAAATAAAGTATTTAAAGGTAGAAATTTACCATCCAGATTTAAAACAATTGCTTATTAACATGATTTGAATAAAATAAACGATAAAGTTAAGGCATTATCTTCATAAATTATTCAAGAGAAATGCATTTACGTAGAACTCTTAACCAAAGAAATCATGCGAAATAGAACATTCATAGTGGAATCAGAGAAAATGTAAATATTTAAAACAAAATTGGTTATCAGGCAGTATTACTTTATTGTTATATTGGTGACTGTTCTTAAATCCTGTTATTTCAACGAATTTTTGTGCGTAAGAGATGTGAAATAACTATTGTATTCAACAACTTATTGCTCATAATACATATTTAGATATGAATTAAAGCAAAATATCTTTAATATTGCATTTCATAGCAAAAATTAATTCTAGAATTCATGTTTATTTAGTCATGTTGTGATTGTATATTTTGTCATTTTAATATTAATGCATCACGAATCCATTCTACTTTCAGGTCATCAAAGAAAGAGTGAAAATAATATAAATTACATTTTTATTTTATTTTTTATAGTTTTGTGAATTCCTATACGAAAAATTACAAATTTAGTTTCTTTTTGATAGCAATGAACAGCTTTATAGATTATATTTACGTGAAAATTTAAATAATTAGCTGAAGGTGGCAATAGATTTTCCTAACAAAATTTCCTAATACAAAACTTGTAAATCATTTTTGGAAAATTTTGATTATAGAAAACACTTACCCATGTTAATAACTAGATATTAAATTAAAGCAAATTAATTTATGTACGTAAGATAAAATGGGATTCACCATACTATATTCTACTGTAATAAGTATCTTTAAGGCTCAAAAAGTGATATAAATGGCGTATTTCTAACTACACATTTCATATATCAACATACTACTTGGATATTAAAGGAGATAAAATCATACGTAGTTCTTTTACAGCAGTAGAAGAATAATTAATGCGGATTTATATTATAATATTTGATGTTTTCTAATAAAATTCAAACGGATCAATTTTTGTGATTTTTCCTGGTATATTTTACACATGAATTCATACTTTTTATGCATTGCCTTAGTGAATAATGTGGTAATATCAGTAAAGATTAAGCGTACAATTGAATCAAATATAATTATTTTATTCAATATTTTTGAAAATAAATTAGCTCAGTCCATTCAAATAGTGGTTATTCATATAAAGGTGCCTCTAGTTAATTTAAAATCATTTATAATGCAACAAGACTATTAAAAAAATTGGTCCTATTGAAAAAAAAATTGCTCGATGTCTTGGCTGAGATTAGTTGAGAAAATACTCCCTTGAAATGCTGCCTTTTCCTGTCTACTTTAGAGGTTAGTATGGCCACTGTTAAGAATGAAAAGATGATTCGTTACCAAATCGCCAGAGCATCTGTTTGCCGAACACCCAAAACTATCAATTCTAAAAACCACCATTATGATTCTATACGATGATGTATGAGAATGCTTACTAGTATACCATAAGTAGCCCTCATAGATGGTATGAACACAGGTCTTCATCTATCAATAGTTTGAGAGAGTTTTATCATAACATCATTGGAATGGATAGTGGACATGGAAAAAAATATGCATTTAATATGTTTTGCATAAAAAGTATAGCGGTTTGCTCAGTCAACATTGATAACAATAGCTGTAATATTTAAATGTGAAATATGCTGAAAATCATTCAACTGTAATAATTTTTTGATTTACATGCATTCGTTGTATTTATTTTCAAAATTTAAAAAAAAATTATTAAAATTTGAAATGAATGTGAAGAGCATATACCTCATCGAAAAATTCAGAAACAGAAATTCAACATTTCTTTTACAGCTTTTTCATGAACTAGAAAATATAAATAATGAAAAATGTTCCTTTATTTAGTATTTTTTAAAATACCTAAGCACACGGCAATTTTAATTTGAAATGGTTTCATTACAAATTGAGCTCATGGAAACAAAATAGTCAATTTAACAAACATAATTTTACAAACAAAGCTCAAAATGTTTAAATATTATAACTTTATACTTGGCTTTGAAATTATATTTTTAATAAAGTTAGCTGTCAATATATTTGAAGTAAACTAGAATATTACGCGGTTAAAGGAAGCAGATTTAGGTATTTGTAGAATGGAAAACTGTAATGTGAGTTACTTGATTAATAAATTAATTTACAATTCCCAGACTAATTTACGAACTCACTCACAAATCATTTAGCCTAACAATTTGCAGAATTAGGTGCTTATGGTGTAAAAGACAGAAATCTTAAATATCTTTGTTGAATAACATGAACTCCAGAAGCAATACCCTTTAGAAATTTCTTATAGTGCTATATGAATTGATAATTGAATTAAATAATTCGTGAATCCATTGGAAATATTTTATACGGAAACAAATTCTCAGATAATTCGATGCTAAAACCCACAGCATTATTCCAGTGTATAGAACTTCTATCAAATACTCTACTAGAAAAAAATACTGATTGCTTATCCACGAGATTTGTAGATTCAAGACGATATTGCTTTGAAAGATCATAGTTACCCCATAAAACTAAAGAAAAATTCGGCCTTAATTATCTAGGTGGACTGATTCTATTTACAATCAATTTTCTATCAATCTGACCACTTACAAAAGAGAAATTCATAATTTTGTTCGTAAGTGAAATTCGTAAGCTAAAGAAAAGATAAAATGGAATAAGAAACTAAAATATCCATTACTTTAAAGGAAAAGGATTCCCTATAGCCAAGGATTCCTTTTTGTCGAAACCAAAGAGAAAAATTGTGCAGAAAATAAATGAATTAAAAGCAAATTTTCATGCCAGGAACATTGTAAAACTTCCTTGCACATAACTAATTACTATAGTGAACTAAAGAAAATCGCTTCGAGCAATTATTTCCCTTTAATACAAATCTCCGCTATTGTTTTTGGTAAAGTTGGCTAAAATTATCCGTGATCATTTATAACCCTGGTTACATCCATGCATATTTTTATATACGTTGTTACCAATAAGATCTTAATAGTGCATTAATTTGTAAATTTTACGATACCTTATGTTTTATGATGACTGGGACTTTGCTTTCATTAGATTCTTAAATTGTTTGTATTGACAAAGAAGTTAACAAGCAGTTGTTTGTATTACAATTTTGGAGTAGTGTCTAAAGTTTGTATATATTATTTGAAATACTCAGCTAAACTAGTTAATACGCCCTTCAATATAAAAATCAGAAAGTAGCTTTCATCCTAGGATATAAGTTTTTTCACGAACTTCGTTTATCAGTTTCATATAGTAGTCGTGTTTGATACAGTTGTAGAAATTCTCATATTATTTTGAAAAACCAGTCCTTCGAAAATGAAGAATGATTTAAAAGACTTTTCCTGAATCTATTGCAGATTCTTGTCAGTTTATAAAACATAAAATGAAAATAATGTATGCATGTATATCTAAATAAGTTACATATATATAAATGTATGTAAACAAGTATTGTTGTTAGTTTAATAATGCAATTCACATTTGCATGATGTGCAGTATGTAATATTTTAACATTAGCAGTAAAGGAACTCTACTCTTTCCATAAGGATAATATGGCTATTTCCTTTTCGATAAAACATTCAACGATTACGTCATCACAGTCAACATAAATATTACCTAATTAATTTGATATCTATTCGCTCAGTATCCCAAATGAGAAAGAAGATTGGAACTGGTCCGAACTTGGTTATTGGTTACATCTGTTAAAGAATGACGTGACAGCAAAGCTTCTGGCACAAATATTAACCAACGAATTGGTGTCAGGGTTAATCTCTTACCACAAAACAGTATCGAGTGCTCTCTGATAATGATTATCATTTTAAGCTAAATATGGCCAGATATCAGTCGTTAAGATCCTATCCATGTCAGCAGTAATCGATTTCTTCTCATCAAAAATTTGCAATGATAATACTATACGAACTTCACCATTTAAAATGCTTCCACCATATTTTATGAGGCATCCTTATATATTTATAAGAACTATTTAGAAAAAATTTATATTTTATTTCTTCCATAGATTACTCCACTATTGCTTAAAGCATCATTTTAAAGTTATTTTTTCATATTTTTTGAATACTAAAAAATTATTAATTCCTATGAGCAGCCAAAGAAATTATATTTAGATTTTTAAAATTATTTTTTTCTTTAATATATCAAGTTCCTTATCGTATGGTGTTTGAAAACTTTGAGTAAATAAGCTTAAATATTCTCAATAGTCTTTTGAACTTACTCTCCGAATAAAAATGTATGTTCATTATAACATTTTGAAATTGAAAATACTTGATCTTCAATTTTCTTATGACATTCCCTGAATTTTCTACCGGGTGTATTTTAAACAAATGGTCGTAATATTTTGGGCATACTTTTCCAATAATTAACAGCTTTCATTGTTAAGTTAAAAATATTTTTCATCAATAATTGTTCGTAATTTGATTTTAATGGTTTGATGTATATTGTATTGAAATGAGACACTAAACCAACATATTCTGTTCATCGTTAAGATATTATCTTAAGAGAGGACAACAGCTGCTAGAATCTGTAAATAAAAGATCAAAATATTTTTTTAATAATTTTGTTTTTCACTGTTTAATAGTTTTAATTACTCAAGGCACACTCTCTAAGGAATATTGTGTAGAACTCTAATCTTTTACAAAGTCATTTTAATTGATTTTGCTTTTTTTTTTATTTAATAAGTTTACTATTTGTTACCATTTTATTCTGTCGATTGACTATTTTTCTTTTTCGATTTCACGTATAACAATGAACTCCCTCCGCTTTGAGTATAATGTCATATATATAAACAATTCTTTTTGAATAAATATTTATCTTATTATTGTCTAACAGAGTAGACACTAAAATGTATTATGTAAAATCAATGCTTATTGCAGTTTGGAAGGAATATTAAGGTAAGAATGTATTACGGTATTGTTAGTTGATACAAGGGTAGATTGTGAAACTTTACAAATCATGTTTGTAGCCTTCAGCTCGAAGTAAAACTCGAATTATAAAACAGATAACAACGTGTTTTTTATTGAATCATGTTCTATTTGATGCTTCATATAATTAATTTTTATTAATAAAATTAAATCTTAAGATCAGCGATAGTTTTCATATATATTTAAGAAAAACTTCCTTATTGTGTTATTTTTTTATAGTTATCAAACATAAAATTTGAAATTTATGTTTGCATGGTATAAACTTCTTTACAGGGCAATTAAAAATTTACGTGATGCTTTTTGTTGAATTTGAGAGAGTCATGCGTATTCAGAGAATAGAGATCAATACTTCATTTTTCCCACGATCTTCTTTCAGATGAATAATAAAAAAAAAATGATTTGCCTTTGTTGACAAGATTTGGGTGATGAATTTCACCGAACTTATTTACAAACAACAAGAGCGAAACAGCTGCGAACAAGTTATTAGAGTTCCCTTTTTCTCACCAAAAAGCTCCAATTACAGCCTACCACTGTCAGTTCTAATTTGTTGGTATCTGAATGATGTATGGCTTTGATAAAAGTAGGCTTCAAAGGTTGGCGACTTAATCTCTCATCGAAGGATGCGGCAGATTAAGTTCGAGAAGCTGTGCATACAAACGAAAATACCTACGAGTATTTTGTTTTCAACTTGTCCAGTTCCAAATTTATATGAAAAACTAGTGAATTATTATTAATTAGATTATTTTAGAAAGTTTGATGAAAAAACGTTTTTCAAAATTGTTTTTACACGAAATCCCCCACAAATTTTTGTAAGTTGTTGATTGATTTTTTTTTTTAAATTTTAAATTTGATACTTTAAAAATTTCATTTGTAAGCTAAATTAAAACTAAAATGTTTCAAGGAATATTTACAATTTCTTACCTTTTAAAACAAAAAATGTAAACATTTAATTACAATTTACAATTTAGTTGTATTTTTTATTGAAATTATTATACAGTTTCCTTTAACAAAAATTGTATCTGTAGCTCTCCAATATAACTGTAGCCCTTAAAAAATTTTTACTTTCAAAAATGTCATGAGCAGTGAAGTGCTTATGACATTATGAACATTCAAGCTTCTAGTGTTACACCGATAAATGCTCACTTTTACCCTTCAATATAATCTTGACGAGGTTAACAGTTTGATTTTGAACCTTAATAACACTTTTAATATGCAATATAATTAACAAGATAAAATAACTTTTATTTAACCCTTTATCAGAGCTCAAATGATCTTAAGCGTTATTGAAGATTCATTTTATTGATTTCTGAATCAATTTTTGTCTTTATACAAAAATTAATTTCTTTAAAGTGCTTTTTCCTTAGAAGACATCAGGCAGTAGGAATGGAAATTTCAGCAATAAATATTTCAATCATTGTCAAAATTTATTAATTATAGATGAATAACAAGAATACTAATTAATTATTTTAAAATTCCATAATGCTCTTTAAAAACTTTAAGAACAGTTGAAAAATGTTTTATTGAAGTTAAAGTTCTTAAGTATTGCAAGCTTAGTTTATTTTAACTTTATATTTATCATATATTATTTTACTATTTAAATATTGTCTTGAAATTGCAATTAAGCTGTTATTATTTGAAGAGTTTTCGAGAATTGATCTATAATTTTATGGTATTAAACGGCTTTAAAATTATTATTAAGCATAAAAATATTGGTATAAAACTTAAAAGGGCAATCATTTAAAAATTTTCTTTTTATCAAAAGTAAAACTAAATCGGATAAAGTATTCGAAGAACCAACAATAAATTTCTGTTTGTATACTGATTATATATTACCAACATTTTTATACAATCTGTAATTTTAATAATATTATAATATTTATGTTTCATTGTCATTCTTGCAATAACTGAATTTTAATGCATAATTTGTAGAATGTACGAGACTTGCAAATGTTTAAGTCATGATAAATAATTAGTTTTGAATGAATTTTTAATAACACCCAAATATACAGCCACACACACCCTATATATATATATATATATATATATATATATAGGGTGAATTTGACACAATCAAAAAGAAAGGACACGTGGATTACTAAATTATAATTAAGAAATCCGTTTTAAATCATGGAATATAAAAAAAAATACTGAATATAAGAATCAGCAAACATAATATAGACATTACTAAATTGTGTTATTAAAATTCATTGTATGAAACACTGTAAATCAGTTTACAGCAGCCCCATTAAAGCATAGAGAAAAGCAAAGGCACTTAGTGTTAACCACCTTTATCGCGCCAATTTTCTCCCATCTGTTGATTTACGGCTCTCGTTAGAATTTGCAGGTGGGCTGACATATCTCGGTGACAGCTTAGTATGTAATTACAAACACAGCTCGAAAAACAGCACTTTTTTCTACACTGTAGTTTACTGCTGTTCTTACTTCTTTTAGTCTGTTATTTAATGTTTTAAATGGATATATGAATGAGTTTATTTTCAGCGTTTTTCCTTGAAAAATTCTGATTAAGTGATTCGATATTTTTCTTCGTTAATTTCTAGAATCGTTCCAGATTTTCTGTATTCATTTAGATTTCGAAGTCCTTATATCAATGTGAAATTTTTAATATAGATATTATATTTGATATGTACATAAGACATTAAATTGATTTTCAATGGAAAGATGGAAACGAGAGTTACAGTATGCGTTTATTAAACCATCCAATAAATATTTACGTAGATATAAGTATGAGTTTTTATTGCTGAAATTGGGCCCTGTATAAATATATCCATTTTACTTGGAATTGAATGTCATTAAATCCTTTTTACGCATAATTTTCAATTTTTTGTTTTGTTGTTTTATATGGATAAAAACGTCTTTGAATAAAAAATTATAAGATATTAATTAGAGAGGTTGTTTTTGAAAAGCTAATCTAATTTGTAAAAATTATACTGTTGGATGTGAAGGATATCAAATGACAAGATGATGAATATTGCGTGAATAGTTCTCAATTATATTATAAAAAATTATAGGATTTCTAGATTAGTCACACCAAGAAGAAAGGAGCTAGAAATACGGATTGCATGTCTCATGAAATATAAATATTTAATTATAAATTATTTATTTGTGCTGTTAAATAAATTATTTAAGTGTAATCAAGTTTTTGTTTTAGACCATAAAATAGACTTCAATAAAATCATTCAAGAATTCACTGATATTAGAAGTTTATTTTGATAGTTTTATAAAAAATATTTTGGAATATCACTAAGCAAAATATATAGCATAACCAGAAATTATATCCTACATTTCATAAAATATAAGAATTACTAAAATGGAACCAATCATATTTTAGAAAGAAAAAAAGATTATTAAAAGTAATATAAAGTGTAAAAAAATAGTTTCTTTTTTTTAAAGATTTTTTACATATTGATTATTTTAAATTCAATAACTTAGGTTTATTATACTATGCTTGTATTTGATGAACACAAATTTTGATAAAATGCTACAGAAAGTTCATTTTGTAATTCTATCCAATGATTAATTGAAATATATTGATGTGTTTCAAATATACTTAATCTTAAGTTGATTTGTTAATGTTTGAGTATCAGAAAAATATTTTTTGTATCTTCTACTGTCTTTTTATTCTACTACCTTATTATATTCTACTACCTTATTATTTACGTATAAGCATTTAAAACATCCATATGAGTTTCTGTAAAATGTAACAGCATGATAGCATTTTAAGAACAACTATTAATTTAAATTCTCTAAATAGATTTAATAATTAATAGTGATCCAATTGTCTGATTCTTTTTTATACGTATCATGTTCAAAACTAAGCACTTATATGTTCTAATTAAGTTCTAATATTTTAATCAATTGTAGCACATATCAATCTTTAGTGCTATTCTTATTCCTTTTCAACACACTCTGGATGAAGGCAGTTTTATACTTGTATTATATTGCTTGATGCAATTTTTTTAGATAATAAAGATGCTTACGATAAAGAAGTTTGCTATTGAAAATAAATGGCAGAAAATTTAAGTAAAAAGTAACTTTTACAAAATTTCTTATTATTTAAATACAGAACCATTTAAATAGAGTCAAATTTAAGTATTTTTGTTATAATTCTCCAAAAATTAACCTTTTCTTATTGAAGTTTCCATCTGAATATTGTTTTATGCTTTTGTTATGAAAATTTATATATTAAAAAAATGGAAACTTAACAGATTTTTATTGGAATTTCACAAAAAACTAAAAACCAAAATACATTAAGTTTTGATAGATTCCATTTTAATTCTTTGTAACAAAAGTCCTAACATCTATATTTTAACCATTCAGTCATTGAGTGCCATGAGTGTTGAGGATATTTAAATTTCTATGCTTTTCTTACTTGATAAATAATTTAATGAATCAGAGAGCAACATATCGAAACCTTTGGATAAGATGATGTGATGGAGTCTTATTTATTTACTTTCTATTCAAAGGCTTATCTTCTCAAAAGTAATTTTAATCGTCTTTCTCATGCCAATTCCCACTTAATTTTTAAGGGCAATTCGTCAAATAATTGGATACAATTTTTACAATATTCAATTCACAAGACTTAATTTGTAAGATTGTCTACTAGAATAAGTTCGTGAATTAGGGAATTCATTTTTTTGAGGAAACGTAAGACTATGGAAGTGTGGAAAGACTAAAGAGACACAGGAAAGAAATTTGGTATAAGGAAATGCAATGTATGTCATTAATATGAGCAAAAAATAGTAAATTTGCCACTAACTCGCAGCACTTCTTTGATTCATTGTATCTAATTCAAATAAGAATCAGTTGAGAAAAACATTAAAGCTTAGAGATATTTATTTGCTTCCTAATGCATCTTTTCAAATGGATTTAGAAATCCCGTATCATTTTCAAAAAGGGACCATTCTTGAAATTATCTTGCAGTAGAGATCTTATGAACTCTTCTCTTTTCTTTCAAGGATTGAGTTTTTAACAAGATAAGAATAAAAAACACTTTTTCAGTATCTTCCGATCTATCTGTTATGTGACTTTTCTTGACTAGTTAGGTTAATTCTTAAAAATTAATAACATCAAAGACGCATGACCCGAGCTGAAATAAAATGTAGATAGAAATGCAATGATTACCGATTTTAATTTCATTCAAATTAAAAGATAAAAGAATAATAATTTTCTCACTCTCTTTTTAACGTAATGATTAAAGTATTATAAATATTGAAAATTTCGCAATGTATCAAAATGTAACTCATATTTTCAATTAAATTAGTGACTTTGCATAAGTTTTAAGAAAAGTTTTACTATTTTCAATGAAAAGATTAAAACAATTCGCTCAGTCAAGAGTAGAAAGATGTTATTGAATAAAACTTGAATATGACGCATTTTTGACATGTTTCCAGCATCTTTATTTTAAGGAATTTATGCATGAATATCTTTCTTTCTAGCAATTGTCTTTAGAAACAATAGGAATAAATTTCAATATATGTGATAATTTTAGGGTAAAAATTATTTATATTTGATTACAGAATACGGTGAAACAATTTTTTTTCCGATATCTTAATTAATTAATTTTTTTAATACTTTATTGTAAATTTCTACAGCACAAAATTTCTGACTTACAATTATTTCTGTGTAAAAGTTTATTGATGCATTTATTAATGGAAGATGAAAATTTAATACTTACGTGCTTATGTCTATTTTGAATCTAAGGATTGCAAACAAAATAACTTCTGAAGAAAGAAATTGCTCATAGAGAAAAATAAATAAAATATTATAGCAAAAACTACAATTTAGCCATTATTTTATTCTTTTTATATTAATTTAAAAAACAATAGTTAAAAAAATACAAGTTTCATCAAAGCAATCAAGAACATTTTAGATTTTCTCTGTTTGAAAATTTATGCTTGGAATGATGGTGTAGAAAAAATATCTGGTGTGACCATTGTGACATGCGGTCATTAAAGAAATCATTGTAATTAAAGAAAACCAATATTTTTCTGATTATTAGATTGAAGATGAGTTGCACATCTATCTATTTCGACAAAAAAATCTACCTTTGCCAGAAATTCCATTTAAAGAGTTTTTGAATGGATTAGATGTAATTCCAGATGAAGTACTGGATGATTAAATGATTGAAGTAATGATGAAGGAAAATGAAAATTTCAAATATAAAACAAGAAGAGAATGATGTAGCGCTGTGATCATCAGCAAAACAAGAAGATGAACCAGATTGAAGTGCTTTTTTAATAAAAAAAAACAATTTAAAGGCTTTCTTACATTAAAAAAAATGAAAAGATGTGTTTTTTTAAAAATATACCTTTGAAACAGCAAAAAATAATATTTTTTCATTGCTTTTTCATCAATAAAATGAAAGTAAGAATTGGGTTTATGAATGAATTTTGTTTTGCGCGTGATTTTTATACAGTGCATACTAAATAATTTTTCCGATAATACTTTGTTTATAACGAGAAAACAATTTGGTAAAAAAGTTAAATTTAAAATCTAACACCTATATTTTTCTAATGTAAAAATTGTTTCACCTATCTTACGAGTTTCCATGAACAATCGTCTACTCTAAAACATGCGTTAACGTGACGTGTATTTTATTTCTTAATATATCAACAATTAGAAAAAAATAATATTAGAAATTCAAACTTTCAAAAAAAAAAAAAAATTAATGTCTTTTAATTATTGTATATAAATTTCCTGCAAAGTTTGATAAATGTGACATCGTTTTCATTAACTCGGGTGTCATATTCATATTCAATGTATTTAATTTTTAATGATTTTTTTAACTCTTAGTTATAAATAATTTTTATGTCATGAAATTAATAATGAATTGGCAAGCAATGTTTCTATAATTTAGTAAAACTAGTGTGTACAGTTGAACTGATTTTGTTGCCAAGAAAAAGAAACTAACACGTTACATCATGTCTCACTTTCATTTATTCACTTAAGTCAATTCTCCTAGAGAGTTGTACAGTATTGACTTTAAGTAGTTGGACAAACACCTAAGTTATTGTAAAGTTTTCTCAATTGTATTAATTTATCATTGCCTTCTAAAGAGCTTTTACTGATGAGTGAATTGCAATCGCATGTTAACCGGAAGGAATTCCAGAAATTTACTTGACACCCATCCTGTCAGATCACTTGTTTAAACATGCTTCTACTGTGGTTGCTGCTCGTATCTGCATGTTTGAGGAAGTCTGACTTTTTTTTCAGCAGAATAAAGTTTTTGTTGGTGTGATATTACCTTATGAAAAATTCTTCATCTTAATAATAATTGATTTTTATAATATTTAATTTACATTGAAAAAGAACTTCTATAAATAATTATTTGTTTCTACAGCTAATGTGTGCAATCCATTTGATTTTTGATTTAGAGACATAGGCTGAAATTATATAAAGAAATCATGCTTTAATTCTTTTATTATGTTTTGATTATAATGGGGATAGTTTAAATCTATTTATTGGTTTTTAATTAAATGCAAATGAAAATTTGAACTAATCATCATGATTTTTAATTTAAGTAATGCACATGCGACAATATGTGCAATATAGTCCGTCTAAATTTTTATTTAATTACATTTTCCTTTGGTTTTATGCATTATTCATACTTTTTGAAAGAGAAAACTTTTTAAAGCATCTACTGTTTCATTTAAAATACTTATATAAAAGTTTTAATGCTTAGGAAACGTCTTATTATTCTTGTATGAAAATTATTTTTAATTTATTTATTATTTCTCTAGTAAATATATGTAATGTGCAAAGTTATGACCTTTAAATGCTCTTTTCTTTAAACTACCATAAGAAATATTTGTAACGAGAAATGTTTAATATGAAAAAGAAATTCTTAAAAATGCAGGTTTCTTAAAAACTAATAACTATACCATACAAATACCATATTTTACAAAAGTCATCGAAAGTTGTTGAACTCAGAAATTGAAAGTACTTATTTTTCTCTATTTATCCTTAAAAATTTTTTATATGTATTTTAACACATTGGGCATGTTTGCATTTCAAAATAATTTTTCAGATAAATTGCTGATATTCATGTGTTGCACATTTCATCAAAATATTCAATACCTAATACAAATGTTAAAATTATTTTCTGCTATGTACTTACTTCATTGGAATAAATAAATAACGATAACGTGAATATATATAACAGAAGTACTATCACTTTTATATTTCAGTTTAGGTAAATGTGTGTGTGTACCTTTACAATCAAAATATTTAAATACATTGAAATGCATGTAATTAATTTTCTTAAATCAAACTAATTCCAAGATGAAAATTAAGCAAATATTATAAGTCTTAAAGGAATTTTTGATTTTAAATATTTTTGTGTCTAATTAATGTTTTAACTCATGTAATTCAAAACATTGTATTAAAATTCTTATAAATTTTGCAAAAACATTAAAATAATTACCGTAAGAAATATTTGTTACGAGAAAAGTTTTTTTTTTATTATTAGCATTTCGTTTCGGAATGATTTTAATTTCTTGACATCATAATAACTGAACTATGTCGAAAAGAGAGCAAAATAATGTTATAAATTCTGGATAATTTGGCTAAAACTTGAATTAAATTGAAGAAACTCACTTAAAACACGAAAGCTATTAAAATTATATGAGTAAATTTACTGTGAATTTTAAAATTTTATATATAAATCTAATTTATTATTATTATAGAGATATTTTAATGGTGTTTTCATTAAGAAAGAAAGAGAGAGAGAGAGATTGAGAAAGTGAATTAAAAGAAGATTCAAGATTTTGATTTTCTAATCGTCTTAAGAAATTAATTGGAATCGACATTCTAATATACCTAATTCTATAGAATACTTAAAAACAGTTTAATTTATTAATAATTTCTGTTATTAACATTAAATTGAAAATATGAGCAGCAATATATATCCTATAACGATGTAAAAAATGTATTCTTTTTTATCACTACACATACTTAAGAAAAATGTTTAGTATTATGATTTTTAATGTTATAATTAGTAAAAATACTTTTTTGTATTTATAATTTTTTTATGCAGTGAGTCCAAGTCATTAAATTAATCAAGAATATATTTTTTTTAATTAGAAAACTCCTAATGATAATTTTCATATATCTTCAAAAGATTTTTAAATTTAATTTCTGATATTGTATTTTATATGGCAAATATTTTTTATAAGTTATTAATTTTCATTTTTTAACACTGTACTTCACAATATTAGAAAACAATAAAATAAAATAAAATTATATCTATTATTCAGATGGAATTGAAATTTTATTTTGTACATTTAGATTACTTACAAGTTAGAGTTAATATAGAATCAAAAATTTTAATAATTCCTTCGTACAAGTTAATAATCCACTTTTTTCTTTTTGAATATATATTTTTTTATTATTATTTTTTTCATCAAATTTTGTCTTACTAAATTCTTGTCTAATACTTTCTATAAGAATTTCAAATCTCAATTTTATATGGTCCTCATAACTCGTTATACAAATATTTCATAAAATATACATCCAATATATAGTCTTATGTAATAATTTTTTTATTAAGTATTCGTGCAGAATTCTTAAGTTAATTTTCCATCTTTGTTGACGAACTGTTTTGACATGTCTTTTTCCCGGTTTTGTAAGCAATAAATTTTAAAAACATTTATTTATTTTAGATTTATAATTTATTTTACCACAATGTTATAGATCAACAGTATTAAATTTGCTTGCAATCGGTGACATTTCATTCATAGATATTTCATAAAATCACAGATTGCTATGGATCAAGATTAACAGAAACAAGAGCAGAATTTTTAAAAAATTTTAATGCATTTGTCTTTAACCAAAGTAGACAAATAGTTTTTTTATAAATTTAAAAAATGTTTATTTTTTGTGCTTGACAGTTGGAAGAAGACATTCGTGATCATACTTTGGAATTACCCACTGCAGATATCCTCCAAATATGCAATCATCCGGTAAAGGAAAGTGAAAATGATGTCTGACACTGCAACTCTTTTAACTATCTACTGATCTAATATCGTTATTGTGGTACCACTGTAAATTATGTTTCGTATTAAGATCTGCAACAAGTGGCTTGGGTATTGCTAGCCTAACATAAATGTAATATTTATGGTTTTATTATGATTTTTCCTAATTGTGATAATTGATATTGGAGAATTCAGATGTTGAATGAGCTCTGAAGACACTTGAGTGTCATTTTTACTTTATTTTATCCGATTCAACACCTGTAACTCTTTCACTCAACTTCATCTTTTATTCCATGTTTTGCTTCGCTGAGAGCTTGTTTCGTCAGTATTGTATTCATGATTCTTGATTAAGATACTTTACAATTAATCTCATGCAATTTGGCCTCGAAAAGCTCGTGAGATCTGGCAATTTATGCATTTAACAAAAATCAGAGAGATACATAATTCGTTGAAGCTACCTGCCAAAGCTTCTCTACTATAATATATACTTTTTATGTTTAAAAAACTAATAGCTATGATTATAATTGAATGCTAACGAACCGCATTTTTGATTATAACTTTTATTCACAGGAGTTTCTAGCATCCTGATAACTACTTGTATAATGCTTAAAAAGCATATTATTTCGTCATAAGTAGTAAGAAAAAAATGTTTTTGAGTGTTCCAAAGATATCCGTATATTGAATTATTTTGTGAATTAAATAACATAATAGTCAATTGTGCGAGAAAGATATTTATTTTTTTATAACTTGATACACCATTTTTAACAATATCTCAACTCAATTTGAATTCATTTTCTGAAATTTTAACGTAAATATTTCGTATTACATATATACTGCATGTATTACAATTCCCTTGCGATATTCATGTACTGCAAGGGATGAAATCTGGAATTTCATCATACAAAATTCTTATGCTCTCACCCGTAAACAGAATCCCAAAATATTTATATCACCCCCCCCCCACACAGTGTTTTTGAGATCATGAAAAAAAATCTTGGATATATTTTAAGACATGTCATATATAAGCATCAATGTCCATTCTCTAGAATTGATATTTTTCGCTTTAACCTTCTACATCACGCTAATGGAAGAACATTCAGTTGCGTCTTATTATCCTATAAAGCTCATTTAATATAACGTTATTTGATTGGACTGGAAATGCATTTCGAACTACGATGTTCTTATCGCGGTGAAAAAAAAGAGACAGTAAAAAACAATTGTATTGTAAGTACTTCATATATTATGTTCCAGACAACTCTAATTACACGAAACAACTGGAAAACTAATCTCGAAGCTTCCGAGAAGATCCCTAATGGAGTGACCTTATTCAAATGATCCAAAGATTCATCTCGAAGTGAATGGATTTATTTAAATCATCAGGGTGTCATAATGATAATCATCAGCAGCTCCGTGAATCATTAATGTTCTTTAAATAGGCGTAAGAGCTTGATTACCTCGTTGTGTGCATCGCATGGATTAAATCTGCTTATCCAGCATCTGTGAGGAATAGAAAGAGAAAATGAGGAACTCTGATTCAGGTGCTGTTTTAATAATTATAAATGGTTAACTATTTTCGTTTGGCTTAACATCATCTTCGCCTAATAGGTAAATCAGTTCCATTAGGAAATGTTCATTTTGCACATGTGCCTCTAACTACATCTAATCGATTACACGCTAATGATTTCCCTGCTTGTACATAGATTACTAGTTATTACCCTCTTGCATATTTTGCCTTTAAATTTTCTTGATATCAAAATCTTATAAGCTAACTAGTTTGGAGTGAGTTTATAAACTAGCAATAGAGTAACTACACTTTGATTTTATTTATTATTATTATTATTTATTTGTTGTTGAAACATGATACTGTGTTAATGGTACATAAATTGTCATTTTCAGTGACTGGTGTTTCTTAAGATATTTTCAAATAGTTTTTTTTTCCTAAGTTAAAAATTCTATTTTTAAGAAAGATTTCTTGCTAAAAATTAGTTATTTTTCCATATATCTATTTATTCACAGGAATCCTTTTTTTAAACATCGCCGATATTATTTTAGACTGAAACTTGCAATAAACATAAAAACTTCTTCATAGTCAGTCTATTTCAGAACAAAAGACATACTAACTCAAACGCAAGTTTAAATAAGAAATGTTCTTTAAATAACAAACCATTTGATATATTTGTTAATAATTCTTATGGTTGTTTATTTCTCCATTAGTTTTATTTTATAGCTTCATACCTGCGTTTTAAAATGAAGAAATAAAAACCAGTTTTTCTTAACTTTTATTAATTGGCGCAGATATAGTTTGAGGTGATTTTTTTAAAAATTATTCTATCACTGAATGTTTGTGTATCCTATTCCATTTAAATTAGAATTTTAATATTTCAGTCGATAAATTGAATCTAGTTTTCTCCGCTTTTGATTATGTTATTCTTGTCTTATTCTGTTATTTTATTCTTATTGTGTCTAGTATTTTAGAACATATGAATGATTGGGGGATAACTAGTTTATACCATAATTTTATGTACAGATATGTTAAGAAAACATTTTTGTATATGTGATTAAGATAATATTTGACCTTTTTTTAAATAAGTTAAATAGATTAGTAACAAAGTTTGTTTCAACAAATTAACATAACCTATTCATATGTTTTACATTAGAACACACTCTAGAGCATTGCACCATTCATGATATTGCTGAAGAAATTTAGGTATATGAATACAGCTGGGGTATATGAATTCCGGATTAAACATTCACAAATGGACCATGATGGTTGCTATTGAGGTTGAGAAGTTGTAAAGGCCTAGGTAGGTGTTTCACTACCTTTTTGTATTCATCAAATCATGATTTTTTTTAACTACCACTGCTTGAATAAGATAGTTTTCATCCTGGAAAAAATTCTATCACCAGAAGGAAACAAAGGTTTGCCTCATAGATTGGGCAGATAAAACTTGTCTATACTCTTTTCAGCAATTCTTCTTTTCAGTTTTATAATCAAGTGTGCAGAAAACCATGATACGAATGGCCATACCATGACATATTCACTTCCATGTTTGACAATTGGCAGGAGACATGATCATACGTTTAAAACCATCCACTGCACGCATCCTTCAAATATGCAACTATTCTGTAGGCGAAAGTGACAAACGATTAGTCGAATATCGTAACTCTTTCAACCACCAACAGACCGTATATTGTGATTTTAGTACCAATGTAAATGACGTTTCGTATAAAGATCTGTGACAAGTGACTTTGGTATTGCTGCACTGTCATAAAAACTCTATTTATGAAATTTTATGATTATTCCTAACTGAAATTATTGATACTGAAGAAATCAGTTGTTGATTGAAGTCTGCAGACTCTTGGCTTGAATAGTGTTATTTTATTTTTTAAATATTACAATCCACTTCAACCCCTGCATTTCTTTCATTTAACTTTCCCTTGTTTTGCTTCGCTAAGGTTATCTTGTCAGAATTAAATTAACGATTCATGATTAAGACACTCTAAAATTAAAGGCACCAAAAAAGCTAAGGTGTTTGCGTCACAAAGGTTACAGTTAAATTGTCTCCTGCAATTTCGTCTCTGAAAGCTTGTGAGTCTGGTATTTTCCGCATTTGATGAAAATCCAAGAGGTATACAATTTGTGGTACCAGCTGTAGTCATCAGAGGGGAACCTGTTTGGTTGGATTGCACCTACGACCTGGAAACGAGACGCTCTATTCCATCAAGTGGCACAAAAACAACATTGAGTTCTATAGGTATCTTCCGGAGGATAGGCCACCAGGACCAACCACAGCTCATTTAAAATGTTATATACATTTTATATTTAAAAAACTGGTAGTTATGATTGTATTTTAATGATTACATTTAATGATCCGCATTTTTAAATGTCTCTTTTATTCATATGTACTTGTATAATGTATAAAAAGTTTATATACCTGTATGATGTCTAGAAAGCATATTGTTTCGTGACTACTTACGACATTAAGTCTACATCTAAATTTAAAAATTTAAGAAATTAAGTTCTTATTAGCAGTTTAATTTGCAATCTTGTTGTATTCTTCTTTTCAGAAATAATTTGTTATTTTTGGTATTTCATCAATTTTCTTATTAAACGTATCTTTCATGTGTGGTACATTTGAAAAAAATTTTTGATTAAAACACTATGTTTCTAGAATATATTGAAGGAACACAAAAAAAGATTATAACTTAAATAATATCAAATTATATCAAAAAAAGAAGTACTTTTAACTTAAATTATGAATTAGTATTTCGGAATATCATTAACCTTTAATGCCATTATAAAAAATTATTAATAATAATCCTTGTCTTTATACCTATATGTAACAAAATCATCGCAGATAACCTAGCTGGCGAAGATTGTTGGAAAGCATTTGGATATTGCTACTTTATTGATCTGTTTTTTGATGAAAAATAGAAAAATTCCCAAGCATTCTATCTGATATATGTGCATACGGAAAGCAATATTTCAACTTCTATTACTTGGGGAAAAGTAGCTGGTTTCAAACCTGGAAACTGTATTTAGAATTGAGCGGTGCTGTCATTGGTTCCCAGTGAGCTCTGCGTACGCATATGTAAAAAATTGTTCAGGGTAATAGATTTTTTTTCCTTAAAAAATATTACATTTTATTCATTCTGAATTACGGAAAATAATTATTGTCTAATAATAGTAAAGTTAAAAGAAAGGAGACAATATCAAAATGCACCAATAATTTATAATGTTAAAATTTGTTTTCAAATAAACAAGTATTGATAGAACCAGTGTTCTGTAGTAACTACATATTTGTAAATTTTATTTGAGTACAAAAAAAAGCAAACTGCAATTTCTTTTTGATGAATTAAAAATACGACGTGGTGCTCATTTCTACGAGGCAGACGTCTGTTGCCCCAGACACAGGACATAGTTTGAAAAACCTTGAAATAACTCAAAGTTATCCATTATGAGGGAAGGGGAGATATTACCTATCAAAATGCACAGCAAAGGGTAATTGGAAAAGTCGGAGTTTTAATATCCTGACAGCACGTTTCCCCCTTTTTAGTGACTTCTAAAGATGGTGAAGCGAACATCAATGACTCATTCCTTTAATAATGGCGAAAGTTGACGTGTCGACCCAGTAATATACATCCTATCACTCACTAGTACTTTTTTCATAGATTACTTAAGAAAGGGTATGACGAGAAAAAGTTTTTTCTTCTTCCTCGTTGATGTCCCGCCTTCCGTTTGAGATATTTTCTGCTTGTTTTATTCATTTGGGTATTTTTGTTGGAAGATAGGAGACGACCTTTTTCTTTCTCTGCTCTGAGTCTGCTCTCATTAATTTATAACATCATCTTCTCTCTCACTTCCTGCATTGTTCGGGAGGGTGCGGCCTTTCACACAAGGACATTGATGCCTTCTTGCACCCTATTTAGTTTCTCTCTCCTATTAATATTGCATCGATATCATAAACAAGTGGGAAACGTGCCTCCTATATTTCCATACGAAAGGCTTATTCCCTACTTTTCTCTAATTTTTCCATCTTTGGTTCATAAAGAAATATGCTAATCTTGCTTAAATATAAATCGTGATTGAGTTAGAAGTAATGGTATTTTACACTCATATTTTATAAAATTGTGGCATGCTTTTTATTAGATTGATTTAAATAATTTATATTAGAAAAATTGTTTTAAATGTGAAAATATGCATCACTCTTCATAATAATTGGAAGTTCTTCATTTGAAAAATTATATGGTTTTATTTTAAAGGTTATTTTAATGATAGGGTTTTAATTTATATTCCTTCACATCTAATTCATAGCAGATTAATTAATTTATTTAAAATTAAAATATAACATTTTGGAAGAATAATACGAGAAATTCTCACTATATAGTAGTGTTATTTAAATCTCACTAAAATGTGAGGGCCGTTGTTTTCATATTTGAAATCTTCCACTTCATTATACAAGCTTAACTAACCTACAAAATGTTCCTAGAAAAATTATTCGAATTCGTCCGAACAAACAAATGTTTTTTATCAAGTGTGCGTCGCCTACATATTGCCCGTGGAAAGCAGAATGGCCATAACTCTTCCATAAAGCGATGTGTAAATATGACAGGCATTTAAATAAAGGCGTCGGCCGAGCGTCCGCCGTCCTGCGCATTATTTCGACCGGCGGGCGACGAGCGAATTGAGCTGGCCACGAGAATGAAAAACTGAGTGATATGTAGATTGGAAGTTATGCTTGTCTGCCACCATCCAAATGGACAGAGGAAAAAATTGTCTGGAAGGCTTTGATAAGTTTCCAGTTATTTACTCTATTTAAGGTTTTTTTTTTAGCGTTGGAGTATGTTATCGTTTCATATGTGATGGAAAAGCTTCTTCATACAGAGGATTTCTTTCTCAGTATTGTTCACTTGAGCTATTGCAGGAAACGATTTATATTTTATAGCAGTTATCAAAACCTTTTATAAATTTTTTTACTCTGATATTGTCCACAATGGTCTATTTCTATGCAGTAAATGTTTTTACTATCTTTTCTGAGAGTGATAAATTCCAGGCACAACTGTCTGAAAGTCTCAGTGTTTTTCTTTTTGATATTTCATTGTCATAAATTAGATGAAGTTATTTTTAATCTTTGCTTTTCCTGTAAAGTTTGGCGCCTGGCAATTTCAAACAAATAGCTTTGCTAAAACTAGTCTTCTTTCTAACGAACAAAATTACTTCACATTTTTCAGAGGAATATTTTGAAGCATGTCAATAAAATGAAAAACACTGGCAAATAAAATAAATAAATATATATTAATTCTTTGAGAAAATAATTATGTAAAAATATTAGTGTTATTTAAAATATTTTAAATATACGTCATACATTTGTATAATTAACAATTGCATAAAAGTTATGTCACACATTTAATTTAGAAACCAATAATTTTCTGAATAAGGTAACGAAATCAATAAAATTGTATTATTTATCCTCACACACTCTTTCTGAGTTCTTTAAGTTAAATTAATTATGATGAAGTTATAAGCTTCAAAATATAAAATTAATATATGGAATTTAATGTTCTACACTTGGTTTCCTTTCTAAAATTTCAAATTGATAAGACAAATAAAATGAGAATTAAATATTCATGAACATGAGAATTAGAAACTTAATACATCAAGTCTGAATTGCTCCGAAAAAAATAAGACTTAAGGATAAAAATTATGTATAATTTAGGTGAATTGTACTGATGCATAATACTAAACAGCTAAGTTTATTAGTTTTCTAATAAGCAAAAGTATACTATGCAAAGCAAATGAAATACTTGTTGTAAGGCTTAGAAACTATTTCCTGTAGGGTATAAGACACGCTCTTTGTTGTTCTTAAATATGCGTATCTTATGATTAATAGATACAGATTATAATAATAACTTTATGATTTATGTACGTAGATAACCTTTTGTTTAATCTACATAAATTCTTAAATTCATTTGTTTCTGATACGAGTATAATTTGAGACTCTTTTTTTCCTCAAGATCTTGAGAAACTGAAAAATGTAAAAATTTGAAATTTGCCAAAAAACAAATTATCTTTAACCGTAATCTACCTAAGTTATCCAATTTTATTCATACTTATTTCAGCATTTTTTGCTTTTTTCTTTGTGATTCTTTTCTGGCACATTTTTAGATTTGTGGCTGTAATTTGTTGGAACAACAACCTAAGCACACGGAAAAGATTTCATAAATACATGAAAAATGTAAGTAAAATATTTTAATAAAGAAACGAAAAATTTGATTTGTTTAGAAAAGATAAAAAATTTTACTAGCTTATAACAGTACATTTTAAATATCTATGGCCTTTCGATTTTATAATATTCTAAGTGAAAGAAAAAATAATTTGTACGGAAACTTGTGAGACGCGGAGCGTAATGCCGAACATTCCTCCAAGTGACAAGCTCTTTTCGTAAATAATCCAGGGAAGAGTAAAAAAAGAGAAAAGATCCAGGAGAAAATAAAGTCTCATGAACTTGAGAATGAGTTTTGGCAAACATGCTGAATCACAGCTTGTGTCCGAATTGAATAAACTCCTCTCCTCCCCCGCCTTCATCTTCCATTATTTATTTCTCTCGATTTGTCTCAGTCCTTTGTACCGTTTCATAATGGGCCTTCTATCTTGGTTTCCGCATGAGGAGAAAACGCTTTTACGCCGAGCGATATTTTTCCACGCTTCAGAGCTACCGTTCCTCTTCTTTTTGCTGCCGCAGGAATGCATGGATCCAAAATGGACGAGATGCACATGTGCACCTTATTCAATTATGGGAAGAAAAATCCATTCATACACTTTTTGAATTTATCCTGCTTTCTAGGAAACGATTATGTGACCAAATTAATGAAAAATTTCTCATATGTTTGTGATTAATTTTTAAAAAAATTAAGAAAAATGTTATAAATGTGAAATATTGAAAAAAAAAAATTGAATGATGGAATTTAATATTTTTGACGAAATTTTATGAATGCTCCATCCATAATGTCATGCAAATCTATTCATAATATTTTATGAATGTTCTCTTTATAATTACAGCGTTCTATTTCTGAATGCTTTATTTGTAATTGGAGACGAAAAGCATTTTTATCACATTGAGCACAATCAAGAAATTTCTAGCCATCAGTTAAAATTTTTTTCAAGCAACTCAAATTTTAGCATTTTTTATTTTGCTTAATTCATAATATTATAAATACAAAACCTTTTTTTTTTAATTACAGTGAAAATCAAGTTTCACAGCTCTAATAACTGATGCAGTATTAAGAAGTTTGGTATTCATTGGGTTAAGAAAGTAGACAAATTATCAGTGTAACTACTTAATTCTTATTCTTTGACTTTTTCTACATGTTTCACAGAAATCTTATGAAAAAGCGTATGAAATTTATTTATGAGCGAATATGTATAATTTTGTTGTGAAACATTGGTCACATATTTACGTGCAATATAAATGATGTAAATTTTCAGTGAGTAAATCGAGTTTTCTAATATTTAATCAATTGTTCGGGTAAAGTATGCTTTTCCTCCAATGAAACATTTTATATGGATACTAAATCAACCCCTTGATTCAAAGTTGAGTAGGATGTGCTAAATTTAGAATTCATAAATACCACACATAAAGATTAGCGATGCAAAGTTTCCTTGAATAAAGTTGGTTTCCTACACAACAAGAAATCTAGAGATGTAGAGCGACAACTGTACTTCTGGAAGAACTTATAAGCTATGGAATGTTCTTAATAAATCATTCCAGGACGTCATTTAAAATCTATTGAGTGGCTTTAGCGCAATGTTCTGAATCATGATATCTCGAGTCCTTAGTATTGTGAGAAAATATTTTAAGAAATTCATGTCGGAAATTTCAAAATAAGTTAAAATATAATTTTAATAAAAGACGCATAATCTCAAGTGATGATGCATTTCATTAAAATTGAAAAAAAGAAAATAAGAAAAAATGCTAAATCTATATGAGCACTTAACACTCATTTTATCAGGTGCGCTGATTGAAATCGAAAAAATATGTAAATTAAAAGAAATTATATAGTTTATTTGTGTAAACTTCAAGGATTTATTTACATGTCGTTGATTAGCTTTGTACAAATAATTTAAAACTATTTTGTGGCTGGTCTTTATTTCTGCTGGTCAACTTTGGACATTTTTGTGATTTTATCGACATATTCCACAATGGGCCTACCTGTGCAAGGTACGTCTTTAAAATCAAATATATCTGAATGGAATCAAGGAAACTAAAATTGCACGCAATTGGCTGTTTCAGTATCAGAACCATAAACACATTACATCTTTTCAGCTACCTGACTTTTATTTTCAACATTATCAACGAACAACTGTGAATGTACTGCATTTTCTCTTTGTTGACTTCCATTTTTAACATCCTGTACCTTATAACTGAATGAAATAAATAAAAAACAGAAAATATTTTTTAGTGTGAAATGTGGTCTTTCCAACAAGCATTAACCTGAAATTGTATGATCGATCACTACAACCATAGAACGAAAAAATAATGGAAAATATTTCTCCAATTTATATATATTGATAATTGAAGAAAGAATACGCATGTTTAACACCAAAATATAATCAAGTGATTATATT
>JAPDSC010085302.1:0-25194 GCA_026290005.1 Latrodectus geometricus | reverse complement strand
GTACTCCTCACCGAAAGGTAGAGGGTTCTATACCCTTCTCAACCTTAGATTCATTGTGTTAACTAACAGCGCTTAAGACATAAAATATGTCGTGATTGATTGACCTTCAAGTGAAATGATATGTAAGGGAAAAGTAATCCAAATTTAATATCTTTTATGAGGATATTCTGCTTTGCTTCTAAATTACAGTATTCATCTTCTTTCTTTCAAAGCTATGATGCATCATTATATAAGGTGCCATATATTTCACTCCTTGCAGTGCCGAAAGGGGAAATATTGCTAATGGGGCAGAACTCAAATTGGAATCTTAGAAATATTTTTTTTGTCGAGTGCCATACAAGGAATGGACAATATGGGGTTCGCTGCTCCACTTTTCCAATTGAACCATAATTTGTGGTGTGGAGTCCGACTTCCTCAGTACACACATTCCATAGGTATCCGTTTATAGGGTAGGCAACCATTCATACAAGGAATGGACAAAGACAGGAGAGCGAGAACGAAAAATTACATCCATGCCAGAACCGAGATTTCAACCCAGGACCTCGCTATCCATAGTCAGACACTCTGACCACTAGATAAGGTAAGCGGCATTTTAGAAAATTAAAAAAAAAAATCAATTTAAATAATAATATTAGTAGCAAGACTAGAACATAATTGCCTTCCAAAAGTGATATTTTTATTTTTTGATGATGATATATCATAATGAAAATACATTTTTATTATTTTTTCATCATTATCGTTATAATTCATATTCAAGTCCTTATAAGGGACTGATCTCCTACAAGATATTTAGTCAGTCCACACGTCTAGTTGACAACAGTTTCCATTTAAAAATTTCGGATCTTTTCAAATCATCTGTTATTTGATTTCTCCTTATAACTATCGGCTTTCTTTGAGTCTAGATTCGCTAAAAATTTCCTTGAGGGGATTTCTAAAGTTTCTATTTACTTCCATGAGATATATAATTTATAAATGAGTAAAATCTAGTTATAAAAAGCGTAATAAAATAATGTAAATATTAAAAAAAATAATAAATTAAAGGAAATCTTTACGAAATTTACTTGTTATATATAATGAGCTAATAAAGGTAATTCCAAAGAAAGTGGGAATACTGCTCTTGTGTATTTTGTACCCTAGTCAATATAGCGGAAATACTGTGGGAATACAGATCATCATAAGGACAACGTGTACATTTTTGTTGCTATAACTGAGCCCTCTATTTTGAAATAATACTAACATAATTTACAATCGAATATAATACAATAAAAACCCTTTGAACAATCAGCCTATTGATTCAATGTATCAGAGCTATTAAAATAGATGATAAAATTCTTTGATTAGGCTCATTTTCAAAATCAAATCATCTATAATTATACTTATTTAATTTAGATATATTATTGTTATACTTCATTAAAAATGTTAGATAAAAAAGCCCCAATTTATATTTCTTAATTTATATTTCTTGCATATTCAAATAAAAATATTTCTCAATTTAAAACACATAAATTCATAAAAGACTCTTCTAAATAATGTCAAAATATGTTTTCATAAGCTTTTGTGCTTAAAATTATTTGAAATAAGATAAATTTTTGAAATTAATTTTGACTTCCATTTCTATATTTAAGGATATCATAAACCTATATTTAATATAATTACAGAGGGTGGTAAGTATACTTTTACGCTTTCTTATTTTAATTATATATAATTATTTCCTATTTTATTGCATGCACACTTCATTTCTTATTTTATGCAAATCTAAAGGTAAGATAATTTTAACTACTAAATTATGTAATATTTTTTAGTTGTTTAAATTCTTATTGTAATAAGAGACTGGTAGTTATAAATATTTTCTTATTACGTTTTGCATTTTACACTTAATAATTCTGTTGAATGTTTTAGGGTTTTTTTAATCGTTCTAAAGAATCATTGTGCTTTTGATTGTGAAATAATGAGCAAATGAATAAGAACTTATTCCGAAAGGTCTTTCTTTTACCTTATTCCAGTCTTTCTTACAATGTAAAAAAGTCATATTCAACTCAAATTAAATGTGGACTTATCCGTGTGCAGAAATTTACTCCACTCCCAATCTCGATGTTAGTAACCGAGCTTTTTCTGATGACTAGAACTAAAGCCAAATGTCTAGAACTAAAGCCAAATGTCTAGAACTAAAACCATGTTCATCATAGGTTTACTTGTATCGAATTCTATTAATGAAGTGCATTTCAGAATGTTTTGCTTGATATTCTCTTTCTTGAGGGTGAAAAAATCTGTTATTTCAACCAAATAGTATCGTCTTTTCTGTCTCAACTGGTGTTTACTGTAGTAATTAGTTATTTTTACTAATATAACGCTAGAATGACTGTTTTCAAATTGATAAAAAAAAAATCCTTCTTTTTAGGATTCTATTCCGTAACCGTGAACTCTTACTTCAACATAATCACTATTTCATAGTCTGGATACAATTTTCAAAAAATACTTCTGGCCATGAATACATGAATGGATTCAAGTAAATCATATTTTTGTAACATTTTTATTAAGCTTTTTTAAAAAACTTAACAGTTTCATTTTACAAATGAAATAATGAAATAAGGCATATAAATTATTTCTCAGATACATTCGTATATTCTTCTCAGGAATCAGGAGTATACATACGTATGTTTTATTCTTTTTCTGGATCTTTTTTTAATCTACATAGATCTGCTTTCTTTTATTATCAATTACTGTGGAAGAAATAAGGCAATTTTGTGTTTCGCCCTCTCCGAACATTTTAAGTCGATTGTTTTAATAGAGTCATTTATCCGTTCGGCAATCCTTTCCATTGGTTCTGATGGATTCTGCACTATTTTAGACATTTTAAAATAAATTTTATACTTAATAGCTAACTTCCATATTTAAAAGCAGTACATTTGACAGTTGGCATTTCGTTTTACATCAGATATAACTTGTCTGGATGATACTGGAGGAGATATGCAATGTCAATTACATATCTCATGGGGCATTCAAATTGTAAATATTAGATTACTCTGAACATATTAATTATTATCTCTAACTGCTTTATTATAATTTTTTTCTAGACAATTATTAGCAATTATAATGTCGAAGACAGTATTAGCACACGTGTTCTTTAAACGTGATAAGTAATAAATGAAACAAAATTTCATTTGTTACCTTATGAAATATACATAGTGGAAAAATTTTTTAAATTATTTATAAATTTACTTTTATATTAATTTGATATAAATCATAATCATAAAGACTTTAATTCCGATCGAAGAATAAGTTCTTAAGTGAATCCATTTTTAAGTTAAGGAAGAAAATTGGGATATGTTATATTTTCTCCTCTACTTTGTTTAATAGACTGCTCCCATCATTTGATGAGCATAATTCTTCAGAGTAGGAGCTAACAGGTTCGGTTCTAGATACTATTAAGTAATATGAGATGGAAGTTGTCATTTTGATTTCTGTATGACTGTCTTTCGAAAGAATTTTTCGAATCTATTACTTGCGACATTGGTTCAATTTGGTTTGATTGTCTCTCAAGTGTCATTTTTTGTTCAAGAGAGCTAATTAGACCTCGATTTATGTTTAGAAGTGAATTATACAATTATACATGCTTAAGATGAGATTCGAACTCACGAGCTATTGAACCGAAGGCTAGAGTGCTAACTGTTTAGCCTTACAACACAATCAACTATCAATAAAAAAATATATTTCTTCATAAAAAGCTGACTTTACGTAAAAACCTATTTTATAGAAAGCAAGACGCTGTGTTAGTTTGAAAGCCTGATGACAGTCATCGTTTGTTATGCTGTCTTGACACGAGGTCAAGTGTTCAAAAACATATTTCTAAGTCTGCCAGTTTCGATAAGTTCGATTCTAATTTCGGGGATCGTTTTGTTTTCACCTCCTTCCCGCCTGAAGTACAACAACACAAATTTTAGATAATCAGTACAAACGAATAAAAGAAGTCATTTTCGTACAATTTGGAGAGTTTTGATCATTTTTATGAAAACCGCTAGCTATCATTTACCTCTAAAATATGCTAAACACGTATATCTTAAGTTCAAATCATTTCGAAATTGTTCCAATGTTAATATAATAGAAATCAGTTCAATATTATTTTTCCTTCGAAAACTAGTTTTTGCAAATATTTAAAAGCACGTGATTATAATATGTAATATACAGATAAAAATATATTATTTAAAAGAAACCGAATTTGTTTGGTCTTTTACTAAACTCAAATTTGCAAGCATTATTGAGAAATTTGTATTATTTGAAGAATCTAACTTAAGTAAATAATGCTATGCCTCTAATTTAGTTTCGATTTTTCAAAATATAAAAAAAACAGATTATTACTAGCGAAAGATTAACAAATTCTAAAACTCAAATGAAGACACCAGACTTCAAGAAATTCAGCTTTATTGAGTAAAAATAGAATTTAATTTACAAATGGCATTGAAAATAAAAATACATTAAAAATAATCATATGAATTATAAAATAAAACATTTTTAAGTACAAATTTTAGAAAAACATTTTAAATATTTTTCTGAAATCTGTATTAAAGTATAAAAAAAAAGTTAAGCTTGTAAAAATAATCTTTTTCATATTTATAATTTTTTTTCCTATTGTAATAGTAAAAATACTAAATTATTCTAAGAGTTAGGCTTTCAAAACGAGATGGGAAAACTTATAAGGAAATTTAATATAAATCAAATATTTAAGGTTAAAGAAAAAAAAGGAATCTAAACTAACACAAAAAGATAACAATTTTTTTAATTTAGACTTTTTTTTTAAGATAATTTCTAGGCATTCAACATTACTCATTTATAGAAAAAAAAATATAATAACTTTTCTTATTTATATCTTGGTACTTAGTATTAACCGCAGCTAAATTCGCACCATAACGTAAGTAGAAGTAGTGCTTAATCTATAGTAAGAAACTTTCATTTACTAATTTTGAAAAATTTACTTAAATTCTAAAAAGAAATTTTCTGATTATAAGGAAATTTCTTTGAAATTCAATCGGCTTAAAACGCTGCGGTGGCCTTAATACGTAAGAGTTCCATATTTCTAAGAATCATCTTATAAAATTGCTGAAAAAATTAATTATTTAGGAAATTAAAATAAGTGATTATGCATCAAAAGTTATTAGTAAATTTTTGAGGAGGTAAAAATCAGCAAAAATCTTACATTAGTTTCGAGTATAATAAAAGTATTGAATCTTCTGAAAAAAAAATAAGAATCTAAACTGTATCATAATCCCATACGATTAGAAATTTTTTAGTACATTTTATCCTAACTCAATGCAAATAGTTATTTAAAAATTAATTTGTAGGAAATGCAACTGAAAGTCATAATGGTTTAATTAACTCTCATATGCAAAATGTTAGTTATAAAAATCAATAAATGAAACAATTCAAGTATCAATTATGCATGTTTCTTTTAGTGTTTTGAATTGTAAAAATTCTTTTTAAGAAAATTTTAAAAAGGAAAATAAACTTTGTGTATTACAATAAAAAAATTAACATTGATACACCATTATACAATATAAAATTTCAGAAATTATCTCAATATTAGTATATCATTTTTGCAACTAGAACCCTCTATGCCAGTCTGATGATTCGTTTGGAAATTTTGGTCATATTATTTATTTATTTAATAAATAAATTTAAAAGTAATAAAATTGTGGGATATTTGAGAAGAAAATCATAGTACACATATTTTAGTATGGTTCATATGAAAATATTTCTAGCCGTTCAAAAAAATTGTATTAAACTTAATTCCACTAAATGTAACATCAAAGATTTAAGATTTACATTTTTAAGAATTTTGATTTAGTTAATTATATAAGAATTATTTTATAATAATAGTCTTCATTGGTTTGAGTATTTAATAGCGAAAGTTATCTAAATCGCATTTGATAATCCCAATTTATATTTTAATAGATGGCAGCACCATATAATAACAAAAGGTGTGTATTTTCAAACCGAAATAAAAATTTCAATCAATATTTTCTGAATTTATGTTTCAGAAACTGGCAATGCATGATCCTGTCACCTGAGCATAAAATGAAAACAAATACAGAACAACCCCTCTGGAAGTTTTATTTAGTTTTATATTCTTTACAATTCTCCCTTCTTGGACAATATAATTAAATTTTATTAATAAAAGAATCATTAGTTGGCTCTCATGTCTTATTGCATTTAAGCGTTGTTATTTTAGGTATAAATATGGCTGTATTTTTTTTAATTTAAGACAGTCTTATTCATGTAATCAACGTAATGATTAAATTAAAACTCTTCAATTGTGGAAATGAATGAAGTTTATGAAGAATATTATATTATAATCGAGATACTTATTTTATTTAGCTTATATATAAAAAATATTTTATCTATATTCATCGTATTCTTTATTTTTAACACAAATTTAATAATTATTAAAAAAGTGTTTTCTACTTTCAAAGGTTGATAGCCGTAATTCGATCACACAAATAACAATAACTAATAAGATCAATAAAATTGAAATTTTTACATAAAATATCTTAGATTGCTAAATCGTTATTAATAAATCTGTAAATTGCACAAATTTATAATTAAATATTCATAATTTTTATACATCTTATGTTATTATGAGTTGATTTTTCTTTGAAGAGAGATTTTTTGTATTAATATAATTTAAAATATTTTAAACATTGAGTTCTGAATTATTTTAAGTTAAAATAATTGATATAACTCCTGTAATCTGAGTTAAAAATAATATACTTGCATTGCAAGCATATCTTTTAAGTGCTTAGAAGTTTTATGAACCATAACTTGTTATACGATTGATTATAACTGAAAAAATTGTGTGATCAAATTTTATTTGAGGAATATAAACAGATACTCACAAATAACATGCATTTCTTTGTGTTTGAATAAATTCACAAAAATTATTAACACTAAAATTAACCAAATCTGTTTCAATCAACTCCTGTAATCAGAGTTAAAAAACAATATGTTATACTTACATTGTAAGCATTCCTTTTATGTGCTTAGAAGTTTTATGAACCATAACTTATTATACGATTGATTATAACTGAAAAAATTGTGTAATCAAATTTTATTTGAGGAAGATAAACAGATACTCACAATTAACATACATTTCTTTGCGTTTGAATAAATTGTTATTCACAAAAATTATTAACACTAAAATTAACTAAATCTCTTTCAATCAAAATAATTTACTTACTTTTTTGTTCCTAAAAATATTTGTTTCTAATTTCTTTTAACTTACTGTATACATTTTTCATCTTAGAGAAATACCTAGTCATTTTCAGCTATGCAGTTTCCAAACCTTGATGACGAGGATGGAGATTTTGGCTTAAGTTCAAATTCAAGGTGTAGTTTTAGAAAGAATCATTGTTTTTTTATTTAAATATATGTAGTAAATTACTTTATACAATTCTTACCATTATGTTTATATATTATCTATGATACATTAATTTTATTTTGTCATTTTATTCCATTAATATTGTTTTGTCATTTATAGTTTGATGTATTCTTTTAAACATCCAAATTTCATAGTAAATGATTTTAATAATTTTATATTTGAAGAATGCATTTTATTGTTAAATTTTATAATTGTTAGTTTTAACTGAAAATAACTAATATAACATTTAGAGTAATATAGCACTTAATATATATTTGTTATAAAATATTATACTAAAATTCTAGTATGCTAGCCACCTAATATATTAGTTATTTAAATATAAGATGATATTGTTTATTAATAGTGTTACTAATTAATTTGTTAAAATTTATAAATACTTTTTAATTTTATTTTTTAATTCATTAGTTTATAGATATAATTTGACTTGAAAACCATTTTATTTTCTGTTATTTAAAATTTGTTATTTTTTTACTAAATCTTTACCTTATCTATAAAATATGTTTATAATTTTGTGTGTGATTTTATTTTGCTGTAAAAATTATATTGAAGCTTCTTTAATTGTTTAAGACTTCATTTAATTCTGTTACCAGTGATTCCTGTCTATATTTGTTATTTCTTTTATATTTATTTGAAATTTAATTACTATGCACTAAATCAATATATAAATACATTTGCTGGGTCTCAGCTAAATTATTAAAAAAATATAATTAAATTTATTTTTATTTAAACTATCTTGAATCATCATCATACTGAGATAAATGTAAAGGTATTAGAATTGTTAAAAAGAAGTAATAATAGCTTTTTAAGCAAGATGGAAATAGTAAGAACATGTAGAATTTTTAAAATTATTTTTAACCAATTGTAGTTTCAGACTTAAGAAAATAAACACTTTATTTAACTATTCAGTAGAAATTTTACATCTTTCATTGATCTGCAACATCAAAAGTTGACAGATAAGAATCTGTCAACTTTTGATGTTGCACTTTCATAATGGATGTGATACACATCAAATTTAAAAAAGGTTATGTAAAGTGTATGGATGAAAGTTTCCAGGGAAAATTATCTTTACTATATTGGAATGTAATATTCTATGTTGATGTTATTTTCTGTAGAAAATCCATAAAATTGTCAAAGTATTTAAGATATTAGAATCTCTAGTCCAATTAAAATTATAAGATACAAAACTTAAAAAAGACTATTTATATCTATTATTTAGATTTGCCAGAAAAAGATGAAGTATATAAGAATCTGTTAAGTGCTACTTAAAACTAAAAACATAATTGACAGGTGTAAAAATTTATCCAGATATTCAATTTAAGGAATAGCTGTCTTGCTTTCAAATTTATTAATAACTTATGATGAGTGAATTATATTCAGATGTAGTGAATATAAATCTGCAGCTCTAACCTGTTGCTTTAGTGTACAGTCAAAGTAATACCACTCTAGCCTTCAACAGTTTGTTTATTTTAGCTTATAGATCAAATCCCACCTTGGGCATGGATGTTTGTAGTAGTTTGGAATCCAAATTAAACTGTAAGTCCTGGTTTGTTTAGCCCTTGTGTCTAAAAATTACTGTTCAGCGACAAACCAAAAGACCAATCAATCTACTGCTTTTTATTAAGAAATATTTAAAATAAATCACAAGTATAAAAGTTTTGGGCCGCGGTGGCCTGGTTGTGGTTAGTTCATCGTTTTTGTTATCAAAAGGTGGTGAGTTTGAATCCCGGCTTAGCCAAAGATCCGTCATGTTCACTAATGGCGACTGGGGCACGTAAAATGTCGGGTCGCAATGTCCTTTATGTTCTCATTCTAAATTAATACCTCTGGGGGTGGTTGGAGCCAGGCTATGGATCTTCTCTGGTTTCTATCTCTGAATTGGAAGATTCAGATGGTGCTGCCACTTATGAGCCAAAAGTCGTACTTCCACTTTCGTATGAGGGTGCTCTATTCATAAATGGAAGATGCTCTCTCTCTGACATCATTCGCCTAGCCTCTGACATCATTCGCCTAGGCTTGGCTTTGACAAGTGTCGTCAGAAACAACAACAAAGTTTGACTTAAAGAAGTTTATTTGGTTAATTTTGCTTTTAACCTGGCTAATATTTGAAATACTGTTTATTAAACGTTAACTTGTTTATAATGAAAAATGTCTGTTTTAAAATGGAAGTAAATATTTCAATAACTTTTAAAATAGTAAATATTTGAGATCATTACTACAGTATTTATGTTTATAGTAAAAGTATCTGTTAGAAAAAAATTTCTAAATTTCAAACAAAATTATATAACTGAATTTCATAAAGATTATATTAATCTGTGCTATTAAATTTTTTTTATTATTTTCATCATAGCAAGAATTTTATTAATATGATTATTTTATTAGGTCAAGACTATCTAGTTTATTCCAAACAGAAAGGGCTAGTGGTGATGTTAATCAAGCATTAACTTTCACAGCTCCTAAGCAACCTAAAAAAACTGGTGAGAGTTTATTATCTTTTAATTTTCTTTTAAAAATCATTTTATGTTTCATTTGAGTTCTTGATAATATCACTTATTTATGTATTAGGAAAATTTAAATATTTTACCAACACAAATTGGTGATGGTGACAAACATGGTTTTGAATAATTTCAGGGTTTTAATATTTTAATCTTGCATGTTTTCCTCAATTTTCTACAATTTGAGCTTCAAGAGGTTATGTTAGAAAATTAACTTTACACAATTTATCATAGTAAAATATATTACAAGACTAATCATTTACTGAAAATCAATGATGTAAAAGACATTTTTAAAGGAACTCGTATATGAGTAATTGAACAGTGGCATTGGTTTCTATAAAGCATCATAAACATTATGTAAAATTTAGATTTAAAATATGTTAGGATTCAAGTTTATGTAATGTTTATTCTTTTAATTTTTATAAGATGAGCTATGAACTTTTCATGAAATTGCATTTTAGATTAATTTTAGCTCAATTTATGTAGTGATACATATTAAAGTAAAAATATTTGATGTGTCTTCAAACTGTATTAATTTTTTCATAAAATGGAAAAGTTTTTACAATAGGTGAACATGACCATATAGTAGATATGATTGATGAATGTATATAATCTTTAAAAATAGAGTGTTATCTGCCAGTAATCCACGTGAAAGATGTTAAAATCTTAATTATTAATGAAAGAGATTGAAAGTTAAGTACAAATCCAAATTTATACTGAATAACTTTTGTTATTCAGTATAAATGTTTCTATTTTTTAAATAATTGCTTAGTTGTTTAATACTTTTATTTTATATTTTAAATGTTATTACCGTATCCTTCCACTGTATAAATTAAGTTTTTTCTTGGAACAAATTTCTTGTAAAATGTATTTTTAACAAAGTAAAAATTGACTATTTCTTTTGCTAAAAAATGAAAGAAATAATTGTGTATGAGTTTATTAATTTACAAAAGTATGAATGAAAATAAATGAGTTTAAAACTGTTTTTTCATGTGTTAAGTAAACTGCACTTGATGACGTTGAAGAGAAATACTTAAGAAGTAGGAAAATAAGCTAATTATTTTAAAATAGACAATAAAAAATTCTAGATACCACAGATGTATTATTTGATTTTTATTGAGCTTGAATTCCTTGTTTATGTTCATTTTAGAAAACCTAAATTTCTACTATAAGTTACAGACTATTAATAATTTGTATAAAATTTTATATTTTAAAATTAATGATCACTGATAAAAGTTTGTTTGTGTAGCATTAGTATTTTTTTATTAGTGTAATTTTAAAAATTTATTTTAAAATATATCAATGCTATTTATAAATAAGGTTCTCTTTTTTTTTCTCATTTTAAACTAATTATTTTAGATGGAACTCAACAAAGTCAAGGAACTTTAAAATTGATTCATGCATCAGCTGTTCAGGCTTATAAATTGTAAGTATCTTTAATATATTCATTTATATGAAATTGATGGAATACAAATTGGTTTTTTTCTAATGGAATTTATTATTATTCAATATTATTTTAATTTCAGATGCTATAGTGTAGTATGTTTTTCTTTTTGAATTTTTAGTCATTTTTATTTTCTCAATGCTTAGAATCTGTGGCTTCAAATTCTAAAATATCTTATCTTTAATTTCAACGACATTTTTTATTTCTGAGTTATGAACTTTTTCTATGTAAATCTGAGAGTTTTGTAAACTAAAAAAATTTTATATTTAAAAAAATTGTTCCCAATTTATAACAGATATTTTTAAAAATGTTATTTTTTTTCCATCAGTGATTTTGTGTAAAAAAAAAATAGTTAAAAAATTTTTTTAGATACCGATTGAAGTTTTGGCTATTAATAATATATTTTAATATATTGTTTATTTTAAATTTTCAATAGTAACATTTGTTAAGAATATGTAATATTTTACTGTCTATTATTTTTTTATATGATTAAAAAGAGGTAATGTATGTGGAATAATCTTTAACATATTTTTTTCTTAATTTGTTTTCATTTAAGTTTCCTATTGCCTTTGATATATATTTGTTTATATGCATACTTACATTTACACATATTTTATCTTAATATATGCAATTTTTATTTTTGTAAAATATTAAAAAGTTTGAAATTTTTCATTTTTTTGTTTTAGAATTGATGGAAATTACAATAATCTAGGAAAATTAGGCTGTGCAATATTAGGATTACATGAGACTAGCAGTGTATGTATTTTAATTGAATTAGATTGTTTTGATTGTTAAGAAATAATGTAGCAAGCATTAGTTTTTAATCACTTATTTTGAGGTTATTATTTTTTTTTACTTAGTGTTACAATAATTAAATAGATGATTTGAATCAAGTAACATAGAACTGTATAATGTAAATTTACTTTTTAAGTTTTTTATGTTCTTATATGTGCTTCTTAATTTATTCAATAAAAAATTTCCCATAAAATTGAATCTTTTTATGTTTTTTATTTTCACATAAGTTAAAAAAAATTTTTTAAACAATTATGTTTTATAATGTTTGTATGTTGCAGGCCCCCACATCAGCAGTGACCTCCAAATCGAATACTTCTTTAATAACAATTTTAAAACAAAACATCAATACAGTTTAAAATTTGTTGAATTAATAGATTAAAAGTCTTGAATGTCATAATTAAAGAAATGATAGATGCCAAGTATTTTTCAATTATAGTTGATTTTATGCCAGGTGTTACACATATGAATCAGTTAACTTTAATTTTGCATTATCTTGCTCCTGATCATGAACCTGTTAAAAGGTTCATAAAATTTATAAAAAATTTTGGTTAAAATACAGAAAATTTTACCAATATCACTAGTTTTGGAAGATATAGGTCTTGACATACAAAAGTACAGGGAGGAAAGTTATGATAATACCTCCAATTTGGCTGGGAAATATTCAAGCAAAACTTAAAATTGTTAATCCTACTGCAGAATACGTACCATGTTCTTCTCATTCCTTGAATTTGGTTGGAACAAATACTGCAGAATCCTGATTGAAGTTGTATGTTTTTTTCTTTACTACAAGAATTATAACTTTTTTTGTTTCAACATACTGATGGCAGATTATGATAGAAAATTTTAAGGTAAAAAAATCTTTCATGTACATGATGGTGTGCTTTTGCAAAAGCTACTGAGCCTTTGTGTCAAAACTATAGTTCTATTCTAAAATTTGAGTTATTTGTTGATGATCAGGGACAAACTCCTTCCACTAGAAATGTTGCTAAAAGTCTTTATAAAAAATAACTAAAGATTGAAAATGTACTAAATACAGCTGTATGGGATACTATTTTGCACAAATTAAATCAAACAAGAGTATTTTCTCCTGAATTCTGTGGCTCAATTAGATATAGTAAATTAGTAACATTATTTGAATCTTTAATGGTTTTTGTGCAGTCTGTTTAAAATGAATTTGAGAAACATGAAGCTGAAGCACTAGAAATTTTGCCAGGAAATAGTATGTATGAGGTAAAATGAAAGAGTTTTACCTCAATGTAGTTTGTTAGATAATGGAAATGTACCTGAAATAAACCTTGAGTTATGTCATCAATATATTATTATCTGTCACTATATATGTTATCTGATACATTAATATGTTAAACCATAAAATTCTATATGAAAAATTATGAAATGAATTTTCATGTTTAATGAACATAAAATCAAAGTATCAAGAAACTAAAGCAGGAAAAGTGAGACGGCATTATCTCTTTGATTTTGATGAGCTTCCTTGTGAACTGCAACATTTCCATTATTTAGTAGATAAGCAGGCAACTGCATTAAATATGAAAATGCTTAAAAAATTTTTTTTCATTTTCTAATGTTGATTTTTTATCAACATGAATTTCAAGCTGCATTGGCAAAGATCTTTTTTTATTGCTGAGAAGATTAAAATCACCTATAAGAGATAATGTGTTCTTCAAGGGAAATTATCTTGACTTTCTATGTTATATTTAAATTCTCATGTAACAAAAAATATTGATTATGATGATGTAATTGATAGTTTTGCACAGAGTAAAATTAGAAAGAAAAAAAATTGTGGGAAATATAACTTAAGTTATGTAACTTCTATTTATAAAGAAATATAAAGTATATTAAAATCTATTTTTAAATGATATTGTTTTATCTTGTGCAGAATTATCTTGTAACACTATTGTATGTAATTGCGAAATTAAAACTGTACTATTTATAATCTCTATGATGCATTGAATTTTTGACTATGTTTTTCTTTTTTTATTATTGTGAAACAAAGAAGTTGTTGTTCTGAGACACAATTAAACTAAGTCAGGCCATGCTTCTTTCATTTCCAATTATATTTATACAATGAATTGATGTAAATTGCCAGAGTTTCTACACCTTATTGTAAATATTCTATCATATGCAGATTTTTAAAATATTAAATCTTGCACCTGTAACTTTCACAAAATCAAATCAAATTATGACACATTATCAAAAGTTTTTAAATTGCATTCTAACAACATGTTAACTTTTTAATTATTCCTCAAATGTTACAATTTTAAAAAATATCTTAATTCACATAAAGTTTCTTTTTAATTTATTTAATTTTTCTTTTTAAACCATAAGTGATTCTAATTGAACGAAAATTAAAATAAGATTTTTCACATTTTAAACAAATTGAATATATAAAAGTTAATTAACTTTTTTTTTTTTTAAAATATAATCTGTTTTTTTTAAACTACAACTAAAAAAAATTTGTTTATATTAATAATTTGTTATTGTAAAATTAATAATTATTTTTTATTTAAAGTATATTCAGTAAAAATTATGAGTTTTACTATATTATGATTGAATGAGTATTCTTTGATTGATTTTTTAAATATAATATATAGATAAATTATTATTATGTATATGCATTGATTCTCACTTGGTAGAGGAAAATTTAGATTTTAATTAAATTTTAAATAAGCTATTGTTTATAAAATTATATATAATATGTTCATCAACCAAATTTTCGGAGCTTTGAATTTGTTTATGCAAGTATTGAATAACAATTTTGAAGTTTTTATTTTGCTGTAAAAATTTTTCTTATGTTTTTAGCATAGACATGTAAATTATTAATTGAAATTAATGAAATGAAAAGGACAACTTGGCAAAAAAAATGAATAAATAAATAAGCCAAATTAAATTTCATATTTAAATTATTCTTTCTATCTTTTATTAATTTGGAAAATTTTTGACTATTACAATTAATCTAATTTAGTATTAACAAACAAACAATAACTAAATATCTATATTTAAATGGCAAATGAGCTAAGTTTTATATTAAAAAATTTGAGTCTTATAGTAGTTGACTTGTAGACTGAGCATAAAAATGATTATGCTGTAATCAAGCCTTATTTAATGTATTTTATTAAGCCAAATATTTACTATAAATATGTTTGTGCATTTTATTCTACATTTTTCTTTATATATCTTTAAGCAATATGGCCCAAATAAACTTTCTTCTGTGATTTTTTTTTCATAGAATGATATTTTAAATTTGCCATTAAGATCCAAAAAGGAATAATCAAAATAGGGTTTTATTCCATGATATTGATTAATTAGTGAGTAGTATTAAAAATTTTCTCCTTACAAATGCATAATTGAAATAAGATATGTAGCCAAATATTAAATTCATTTTATTACATCAGATTTTATAAATATATTTAAATATTGTAGTCAATTAAAAAAAGTCAGTTTCTTTAACTCTTAAATTCAGAATGCTAAAATCTAAAAATTTTATCCATGAATATATCTATTTTTCATGTTTAAAATACATTAGTATACATTTGTTACAACATTAATCATATTTTATGCAATCAATTTAATTTTGATGCTGTGGTACAAAGCTTGTTAATCTTTGCTGAAATAAAGTCCTAAGTATAGTAATTTACATGAAAAGAAAGAGTACAGTAAATATTGATATAATTAATAGTTTAAAATCATAAAGAAAATTGTTTAGTTCATCAGAAAAATCATTGATTCATTGAGAAGTGCATTTAACAGTTCAAAAATAAATAAAATAATTTTAAAGGAGGAATCAATACCTATTATGTTTAAAATAATTTTTTTAATTTTAAGTATTACAAAAAGAAATATTATTTAAAGTTCGAAAAACATGCATTAAATCTCAGATTTCTGAAAAGTAAAATTTTTAACTATATTAATATTCAAGATTACTTTGCTGTTGATGTTGAAAATTAGTGTATTTATATGTATATTAAAATACCATCATATAGAATATTATATAGTTTATGAGGCAAAATTACTGAAAACTCTGCTAAAATCTGTAGGAAACAGAATTTTACAAATATTTCAATATTATACTTAAAAATAAATATAAGACAGAAATTATGAACTTCCTTATTAATTGTATGCTAACATATAAGTTATGGTGTTGACATAACAATTTAAAAAATAAGAATCTTATTTTTTTAAGAAGCAGTTGGATCCAATTTTCCCAAAAGGAAAATTTGGAAAATTTTTGATTTATGTTTAAAAACTTTTCTCCTTGTTTTGATCTGTTTCCTTTTGATGAGTTTCAAAATGGATTATTTTATTGTTATATTTGGATATAGTTTAAGATTTTCTTTAACCTCTTTTAATATTTTCATTTTTCAGTATAGACTCCTATTGTACAAAGGTAAACAAGTTCAAGTTTCTACCTGTAATATTCTTCCTGGTTTTCAGTTTCATGTAAGTATTGATTTAAAGAAGAAGAATTATGCCAATATCTGTTACTATTCATTAAAACTTGAAGTATTTGCTCCAGAAAATCTTTTTTGCGTCATGTAAAAATGAAAACTAAGAAAGAAACAATTTGAAGTAAATTAAAAATATGTTACTTCTAAGTAATAATTCTTAAAAAAATCTTAATTAAAAGCAGAACTTTAGAATTATATGCTTATTTATTTTTATGAAATTATTTTCGTCCTAAATAAAAAATTTTTTATAATGATGGAATATTTTTGGTTACTGTTTATAATTACATTTCTCTATTTCAGTTTATGATTACATTAGATATCAACCAAAATCTGAACAAATTTACATTGTTTATTCACCATAAATAATATTGAACAGCTAAATATTATTGTTCATTAAACCTTTGTGTATATTTAAGGTACTTTATTGAAATATCAGTATACTTAAGGTACTTTATTGAATTAAATATGCGCACACACACGCACAAATATTGAAACACTGAGACATTTTTAAAATGGATGTTTTTGCTTTTGTTATTGTAATGTTACTAAAGTTAATCATCTCAATGAATTAAACACAAATTTGTAAGATTGTCCATTCTGTGAAATCATTATGTGTTACCAATAGCAATGTAATTAAGTATGCACATGTTTAGAATGAATTATTTATGAATTATATTGTTATTGAACTGTGCTAATTGAATAGTGTATATCTGACTTGTCTTGAATTCATTGAAGAGAACAGATATAAAATTTTCTTCATTTCTTATGCAAAATATAAAAATATTTCTTTACTATACTCTGGTTATTCTTTCTTTGATATCTAAATTTACTTATTATTTATCTGAGACTTGTATAATAATTTAATTTTGTTTGGTAACCTATCTATTTATGAATAATAAGTGAAATTTTTCAGAAATTCACTCAACATAATTTTTGTTAAAATTATTTCAATTCTTATGTAAAATACTTTAAAGAAGAATATCCCTTAACAGGATCAAAATATAAAAATACCTTAATTTTTGTAATCCAAAAATAACATTTTTGGATTCTAAAAATTAAGGTATTTTTAACAAAATAAATGGAAATAATTTTGACAAAAATTATTATTTTGTTTTTGGATTTAATTCATTTTAATTGTCAATTGAGTATTTTTTATGAACTTAATTTTTTTTACTAGTTAGTCCGCTTTGTATAAATCTGTTTTATTTATATATATGTTATTATATTTTGAATATTAAGAATGTACTCTTTATTAATAGAGTTTTTAAGTATTAAATAAAGTTAAAAATATTTCTGTTCCACCTATATTCACACAAAGCATGGGCAGTATGAAAGAAAATATTATATCCAATATATATTCTAAAGTAATCCATTTCTTTCATTTAAACATTAATAATCCGTCATACTTCTTGGAGATAAGCAGCAACAACAAACATTAATAAAACAAATATACTTTTTAAATATTCATAGTTTTTTTTTTTTTTACAATTTATAAAAACTAAATTTATTATTTTTACAATCTATAAAAACTAAATAAATTATAAGCTTTACTAAAATCTTCTCAAGATTGTTGTTCTTGAAGATAGATCACATGCCTTCATCTCAGGTTTATTTTGCTTGATGATGAAGTGGGTCCAATTAGGATCCAACCATATATTTTATGTAATGAATGTTTATTCTGTACAATTTATTATATTTTTAATCATACTGCATATTTATTTTATGCTACATTACATTATCAACAGTACATATTTTAGATTATTTGACATGGATTATATGACACTAGATTATGCAACATTTTTTTATAAAAAAAAAGAACTTGTCCATAATGCAAAGATTTGGATTATATACAGGAAAATATGGTACTTAAATTTCATTATAAGTTTCATTTTTTTTATTTTAAACCAGAATTTGTCAATTATTAAATCTATTAGGAATAAATATTTTAATAAGTGTTGAGCTCTCTCTTTTATTCATCAACTTTTGATATTGATATATTTTTTGTGCAAACGTTTTAATACTGATTACTTTCTTGTACAAGTCATGTATTGATTCATTCAATTACATTATTCTCATCTCCATCTTTCCATGCTTAAAAAAAATAGCTTGGTGTAGTTTTAATTTACTTTTGAATTAAGTTATTGATAAATGCAATATTGATTACCTCACAATCTTCTATGAAAATGAAAAAAAAAAAATTTCTGTTATTTCAGGTGCAATCAAATAATTATGCAACATTTTATGATGATAAAAAAGAAAATTGGTCTTTACTTTTTGAATCTGAATCTTCACTTTTTGATTTTGCTAAACAGGTAAAATATTTAAGTTAATGAATTTTGAAAATATTTTAAAGAAATATTTTCATTTACTTTTGCTATGCAATTTCGGTATTTGGTGTAAATGGCTTTTTATCTACTTGTGTTTTTAATAATAATACTAAGTTTTAGATTTTTTTAAAACATTTTGCATTATATTAAATATAATATGTAACAAAAACTATATCAGGAAATGATTATAAAAATTGTAATCTTAAAATAACAAAAACATCACTCAAAGATTTATTTATTTATTTTATTTATTTATTTATTTTATTTACTGTGAGGACATAATTTATATTATGATCAAAACCACTTGCACCTTTATATATCTAGTGATAGTTTTGTAATTTGTCAAATTAGTTTCTAAGATTGTCAGGATTGATTCCAAATTTAATCTTTTATATTACAGATAAATTAATAGAGGATCTGCAAGATAAAAGATTGCAATTAATTTAATATAAAAGATTGTATATTAAATATAAATTTGTCTTTTATAGAGCTGTATAGTTGGAGATTTCATTATTGAAAATTGGTTCCAAAATATTTCTTTATCTAACCTATGGCACACTATAATAAATCTCTGTATTTGTGTGTATGCATGGTTTATGTAAACTGATATAGTGTGTCTTGCTATCAAAAATGATGAGATAATTCTTTTTAAAAGACTTGTTTTAAAGATTTTTATGCATATTTAGGATAAAAAGTTCTTGTTTTTCGGAATAAACTTGATTTACTTGTGCTCTGAATCTTCAGTTATGCTCAAGGACGTTATTTTTATTGGGCATTATATTTTCCTCTATACTTATCTGAAATTAATAATATTTAATCAATTATTTCAAATTTATTCAGATTTGTTTGAAAACTTTTTTTGCATTTTTTATATTTCATCTTTAAATATTTTCCTTAAGAAAAAATATTACTTTATTTTATTTATTTTCTTATCAAATTTATAGAAAATTAAATATTTTGCTGTAATCAATAGATAATATATAAATTAACTATTATTTTTATTAAAAAGAGGCATTCTGTAGAGATTTGGGAAAATTTTCTTTATTTTTTTTATTTCCTTATTATATTATATTTATGATATTTTTCAAAGAAAACAATGTAATTGGTTCACAAACTATGAAAGAAAGTTACATAAAATTTTTAATAAGAAGTTTACATTTTGAATAAGTTTGTTATTGAAATTATTAAATTGACACATATTATAGTAAATACACACATATTCCCTATTGTGAAATATATTTCTATTTGTAATTATTAAGCAAATTACAAAATTTTGAAATTCTGTAAAATTGTCTGAAATTTCCTTGATATTTTGCCTTAATTACTTTAGAAAAGAGCTATGCTGTACACAAAATTTAATTTATAACACAATTTCTTTTATTTATTTTAGATTTTTTTCATGACGTTAAAATATTTGAAAAAAATGTGTCAATGAAATGGCTAATGTAAGAACTATCTAATCTAGAAACTTATTTCATTTAATTAAATCTATATATCAATTAATCTATATATCTCTAATAATAAAAAAATATGTTAAGATTTGTTTATATTACTATGTTTATTCAATAGATCGCCTTAGCCAAAGCTAATAGTCAGGATAAAAGTCAGTTATCTCTTGTTATTCAAGACCTTGTACTAGGAGATGGCCCATCTTTAGAAATAGGAGATTCAAGTGAAGTTAAATATATTGGATGGCTTTTAGCAAATAACACATTGGGTCAAGTTAGTAAGAATCATATTTGAATGCTTGTAAAAACTATCTGCATAGAGAAATAATTAAAATAATTTCTTAATTGCCATATTTTTCTTGGTAGGTGTTTGACAGTAACATGAATTCTGAATCTGCTTTTCGCATGCGTCTTGGCAAAAAGGTTATTAAGGTATGTTAAAAAATAGCTATTATGTATAATATTGTGTTGCCTGTCCCCCTATGATTGCTAGAAGTGAGTTAAAAATTAAATGCTATAATAAAATAAATATATTATAATTATGTGTAAAATTATTTAATTTCATTATCTTTTTAACTTGCATATTTTTTAAACTACATAGACTATTGCAATTTGATAGTATAGAATTACTTTAGGGCACATGATTTTAATTAATTTTTAATATTTAACAATTGATATCTTCTCATTTATGTAGGATTTGAAAATTTTCTGAGATTTAAAAACATTTTAAGATTTGAACACTTAAAAATTCACATTTATTCTAAAATTTGTGCATGATTCAATATTTATTTATTTGATGTATAATTTATTTATGTATCTAAAATATTATACTACATAAATTTAATATTCTGTTAAGGAATAAACTAACTTTGAAAAAGGGTTTGAAATGGGAGGGGAATTGGTAATATGCTACAAAGTAATTAAATGTATGTTGATAAGTTGCTATTGTAAATGTAATCATAACAAACCAAAGATAAGAAAACAAGCTTTTTATTTATTACATATTTTTAATATAGAAAAAATTTAATTTACTATTTTATCAGTCAATACTTAGGATTGATTGAAATGCTTCTAAAGGCATGTGCAAATTTTGTGCAATCAAAGTATTTTAAGAAATAAAATTGCATGTACAACTATAAATTTTGTAACATTATTTTTTAACTCATGATTTGTAAAACTTTGTATTTGAATATCAGCATTTTAAAATTTTCTTTTATCATACATTTTTTACTACAACTATAAATTAAATTTTTTTATTTTTTTGAAAATTTTCTAATGTGTAAAAATTAAAAAAATATAAATTTTTATAAAAAATGTATTAATGCTTTTTAAATTCTGATTTAAGGGTTGGAGTGAAGGACTTGTTGGAGCTCAAAAGGGAACTAAACGATTATTAATAATACCACCACATTTAGCATATGGAGCTGAAGGAATGGGTAGTGCAGTTCCTCCAAATTCAAGCCTTGTCTTTGAAATTCATGTAATCAAAGTAAGCTCAAAAATAGTTTTTAACTTTTCAATTAAAAAAAATTGGTATATAAATAATTGAAATAAAATTATACTAAGATTTAACAATATTTAATAAAGTTTTTAAAATATAACAGCATTAGTAAACTTATTTCTGAAATTGATTGCTGTATCAACTTTTACTTTCATTTATTTATATTTCCAAATATTTATAATGTCTTTATATCTCAAATAATTGTTATTTATGTTTTTAAATGTAATTTATGGTATGAAGAAAAGATATTGATGGAATATTATAAGATGAAATGCAAGTAATAATGTGAAAAATAAAAGAATAATTTGCTGGTATCTAATGGTGTTATCAGTTGTTATAAATATTATTTTTATTAATACATTAATTTTTTTTAAAAAAATAGGTTTCAGTGGTAAATTTCATTTTAAATATTGAAAGCAAATATTTAAAAAATATGATTAAAAACCTTTTCTTAATTTAACATTGTTAGGATTGCAACAATGAAATCAGACTATGCAATTTTCATGTTTCAGATTAAAAAGTCTCGTGATTCTTCTCATTCACCTAGTCCTTTAAAAACAGCAGAAAGTGTTCCTGAAAAAAAACCAGAGGTTTTACCACGTCATTCTATCACGTAATACATGTTACATTACTAGATTTTACACAGATTTTTTTGTTTTAATTTAAAAAATTGCAATTATTGATACTCAAATTTTCTAATTAGCTCAGAAGACAATATTCGTCTGCGAGGAGCTTCTATATCTGAACAATTAGCTCAGGTAAGTAAAAAGGAAATAATTCTATTACAAATTTCATTTGAATGCAAATATTTTGTACTAAAAATATACAGTTTAATAAATTTTTTCAGAGTCCTAAAAAGGATAAAGCGCAACTAATATCCCGCATGGCGAAAATGGGTACAGCAACTTTACCATTCCAAGGTGCCATTCCAGCTCAAGTTAGCAGTGATTCTGAAAATGAAGTTTGTATTTCTTGTTCTTTAAATATATGTTCACATAAATGTGAGGGACAGCAAACATGTGTTACTGCATGGGAATAAACATGTGAATTTATCTTTCTTTATATTGGTCACATTTAGTTCTTATCATAATGTCGTATATTATTTGCTATGATTTATAATTTGCTTATCAAACTTTTTGTTTATAACAATTGAGAAAATTAAAGTGAAGTACCTTTATCTCGTTATTAGCTTTTTCTCATCCTAATTCTAGTGTAAGGAATTTTTTAATTCTATTATTCTATCATAAATGAATTCAAAATCCAATTAAATGAATTGAATAAAAAATGAATTCAAAATCCAATTAAATACAAACTGTAAATCTTCAATTTATCTAGTTTTCTCCTCCTTATCAAGCAGGGCTATAAATGAAAAATTCAATTTCTTAATTACAAACTTTTTTTTTTAAATTTTATTTAAATATTTAAAGTGAAGAGAAGCTGTAAAAGAATTGTAAAAATAATAATTTAAAAAACATAACCTTCAAATTAAATTACTTTTAAAAATGTAATTCAAAATGAATATATATTGTAGCTTTCATATTTATGTACATCAAAGTTTATTAAAATTTTAATATGTCTTTTAATTTTGGTTGAATCTAAAAATTGTTTTTTCATTAATTAGATGCTTCATATTTCATATAATAAATGGTAGTAGTAATCATTGCATATATTTATTTTTAGGCATAATTATGTTTAATTTGAAATCTTACAATTTATTTTAAGATATAAATGCATAGATAACTGAATTAAAATATTTGTGTGATGCAAAATTAATTCTATACTTTCTCATTTATTTATGAAGGAAGAAAATCAGCCTGAAAAGTCTGCACCGGCAGTTTCACAAGGTGGATCTAGAACTTCTTCTCCAAAACCTCCTTCACGTCCTAGCTCACGAAAAAATTCTGAACCAATAGTAACTTCTCAGCCTGTTCAACTACAATCTGTTCAAGGTTAGTTTCACTTCATGTCTGTATATTAATTATTTTATGAATAAAATATCACTTGAATATTTGCCTATTTTTCTGGAATATTTTTAATTTTAAACTGAATGATGGAGTATAAAATTCTCTCAACTAGTAAAACTTTATCATGATTATTAATTTCAAGGTGAAAATGCTAATTTTTAAAAGTTAATCAAGCATCTCAAGCTGTTCATCTAGTCAACCCTAATCATGTGTTTTACTTATTACATAATAATCAGATCAAATTTTTAAAAACTTGATTATATTTAATCCAAGACTAGCCTGATAGTTTAGATTAAAATACTATAATTCTATTATGATAACTGCAAAATTAAAAAAAAAATTTTTTTTAAGTTTCCAATTTTTAAGTTAGGACTTTTTTTGATAAAATTGTTTATATTTTGCAACATCAAAAACGTAATAATATATTTTTTTGTATTTATAACGTTTTAAAATCTATTAGTCAATATTTATTTTTCGTGGACTGAAAAAAGACCAATAAAATAATGTTATTGTCAAAACCCACACTCATGCGTTTTTTAGATATTCAATAATATACTTTGTCCACACATACCATTCAAAAGCAAATGATAGGAGCTTTCTTAATTCTCCTGGTCTATTGTTTGCATTTATAACATATTACTATGTACTATTTATATAGAGAACTACCTATATCATACTTTCATGCTTAAAATAGTTTAATTTATTGATTTATTGTTACCTTTATTAGTTAAAGCTAGTTCTATCTTAGTACAAATATTTTATAGTCTATCTGGGGAAGATAAGTGTAGGTAACATTTTATTAATGTTAATGCTGAATTGTTCAAAGTGTGGGAACAGTCTTTTTAATCCAAATATGTTTAATACTTGATTAAACATATATATGTAGTCACATATACTAAGGGTCTAAACAAAAATCCTTCCAGCTCAAAAAATGTTAACATATATTTGAATTTTTGTAATCTTTTTAAAATGTATTTTAAAAAGCTTTGTTAAAAAGAAGTGCAATTTCTCCATTCAAAAGAAAATTAAAAAAGCATGTGTCATTCATTAGAATGCAATTGCCTGAATGCTAAATCTTTTTTGTGATATAATAAATAGCCTAAGTACAGAAATAAATAAATATAGGATTTTTTAAGAGATTTACTTCAAAATTATTATTAGAAATATTTGAAGCAGTGAACTAATTTCCTTGTCAGAAAGAAGCGAAATAGAGAAACATTCGTATAAATACATCCTAAAGGTATGACAATATATAAAATAGAATTGCAGAATTCACTGATTATTATATAGTTCAAAACTGCACACATTAAATTATATATATATATATATAT
>JAPDSC010085295.1:0-11928 GCA_026290005.1 Latrodectus geometricus | reverse complement strand
TATATATATATATATATATATATATATATATATATATATATATATATGCACAAAATAGTAAACAATATAATTTTAAAGAAGGATAAGTACACACAAAAGTGCTTCTTTTCTGCCATTATCTCAATAAAGACCACACCGTGATGTTTCATCCGAGCAACTACTTGAGCACCTTGCATTGTATGTCTTAGCCCATTGCCAATACTTACCACCATATTTGCTCGTCAAGAGTTCTTAAAGCGAAAGTGTTGAAAGAGAAAATAAAGCCTAGTTAGCTTTTATATTTTTGTAGGTTATTTTCTTTCATCATTTGACTTTCAGTTGAAGATCTTAAAGAAAAATAAAAACTTCATTGGCAATTAATATATGACAGCTGTTGGCGAGATTTCAGCAATAAATTTGTTGACATTATATTTGATCGATAGTTCTTTTGAGCAAGAATCTATTATAAATTTATGTATTTGATATTATATGAATAATAAAGTACTTCTTTGTTTTTCCTATGAACATTTGATGTTTCTTTTGTATAATCAATCGTAATTTCTGTGAGATAAATGATTTTATTAATGTGTCACTTTGTTGTGTACTAATTCAATGGTATTTTTTATAACCAATTGTTTAATTTGTATAGTTAAAGTTATTTTTGTATTTTATTAACAAAATTGTTTCTAATTTTTATTGATTTGATTCTAACTTGAAGAGCTGATATAATAATAAATTTTTATATATGTCTAATGAAAGTATCATAGACTTTTGTTATAATGCATTTTCTTCTGCAACAACATATCAGAATAACTTTATCAAAGAAAATTCCTTATTCTAAAAATAATTTCATTAACAAATGTTCATGTACTGACATGTAAATATTTTAATTACTAAAAGTTCTAATATTATCTACTCAAACTCATTTGACACTTAAATAATATGAATCAATATCATTTATTCATGCCAAAACATTCATAATAATTTTTTAACCAAAATTATAATTATCTTAAAAGAAAAATAGTGAAAACTAAATCCATTTTCGTTGAGAAAATTGTTTAATAATAATAAAAAATTGTAAAAATTTATAGAGATTAAAGTTTGAAAACTTTCTAATTATTGTAAATATTTCAAACTTCATTGATAATATATATTAATAAACCTTATTTTCTTTAAAGGATAATATAATTATGTTGATATACTTGAAATTAATCTAAATCTTATAAATTTCACGTCTTCACATGTTTTCAAACATAATTTAAGTAGTTCAATTAAAGCTTTAATTACTCAAGATATAAAAACATAAAACTATATGCAAAAGAGAGGATATGTTGATAATATTTAGTTATCATCTTAAAAATATCTTTTTTGTGTTAAAAATTGAAAAAAAAGAAAATTTGCTAATTCACTTCGTCTATTATTTTAATTGTTTTCTCTGCCTCTTCTTCCTTCATTGCAGTTCCAAAATGTATATATTTATAAAATCACACCTTGTCATTATAGTTTGTAAATAATGGGTTAAAAATTCTCTAAATTATTCAGAACTTTTAATTATTATTTTGAATTTTAAACAGCATCTAGTGAAAACAGTTAATGAGAAGTTAGAAGAACCGAAATTACGTTTTGCATGTTATTCGTAAAATACATGCATCCATTATATAATATACGTAAAACATTCAACTCAATTTAAGTTTTCCAAAACATTTAATTTGCATCATTTATTTACTTCGTTACAAGAATCAAAACACGCTGCGAACATTCAACAAAGATTCGAAACAGGTGTTTTCTTTCGTGCATATTTTATATACTTTATCTAATTAACGCCAGGAAACAAAACTTTTCCTTCTTCTCCTTTAATAGGTATTTACAGTTGGAAATATCGCGTGAATAGGAAAACATGCATCCTGCGTTTTGAACTTCCATTCAGCTGGTTCATTCATTTCAGTTAAATTAACTGATGAAGAATCTTTTGGGAAAGGAAAACGCACATAAAACTTCTGAACAAACAAGTGACATCCAATAAGTAAATGATTTTTTTATCTACATCGAAAATCTAAACGGTGTTCCAAATATCTTTCTTGTTCTATAAATCTGACAGAGGAAGTTTTTAGGAATGATTTAGATCTCCTCCAGCACCATTTTCTATGGATATTGACAACATTATAATATATATAAAGTACAACACGAACAACACGAAATACATGTTACTCAAGTACAACACGAAACCGTTTTGATTCTAGAATATATACTGTTGGCTCTATTATTGGAACAAAATTACGCAAAAATATGGTTTTCTCAACATAATTCTGTAAGATTCAATAGAAAGATTCATTTCTAAGATATTATTCTAAGGAATAAATCCATTGATTAAAAAGAGATTAAATTTATGTAACTCATTCATAATAAATATTTTAAAGTAAGTTGATTTACTCTGATCACTTTTCCTTTTCAAATATCAGCTTCCCTGAAACTTCAATTTATTAATGCCCTGTTCAATGTTGAGATCAAACAATCTTCATATTTAATCTCTTTCTATCTGTCTCGGAACTTGGAATTAGATGAACAGTTTCCTGAAGATATAAATGTAATAAGATATTTTGAATCTGCTTCAATTCTTATTTTAAATAACAATGAACACAAAGGAAAATTTGTAATAGAATATCAATATCCATAGGTCACCATTGGATTTAGTTTATTGATAAATTCATTTGAATTTATAAAATTTGATTTCTAAAGCAAAATGACTTATTTAGAATCTAATATAAGATAATTGAGATGGGCTGGTATTTAGCCTATAAATACAATACTAGATGTCTTTCATCTATGCAATAAAATAGTTATGATTTTAGACCAAATGTTTCGCTAAAATATTTTGAACTCTTCAATAAATAATTCAAATATTTTGTTAAATTTTAACGCTAACTACGAATAATAGTACATTTTATTCGTGATTACATTTATTTAAAAATTTGTTTTGCAGTTTTAAGTATTTTATTCAGCTCATCACATCAAACAAAATAGTATTTATTACATTTTGATTGTTAAATTTATTGTTTGCCAATTATTTTTAACATCATCACATGTTATACTGAAATAATTATCGTAGTTTTATTTAAACATCAGAGTTAAATGATATAGTATTATTTCCATGAATATTCACATAAAAGTATTTTCGATGTGGCTGTTTTAATATACCCTTTATTTTTTAACTGTTACTTACATGTCTCTCATAAGATTTAATTATATTATTTGTATATGTCCTATTTCCTGTTTGTAGAGTAAAAACACATAAAATTTATATTCAGAGTATACGTTAAACTAAATGTTCTTTTAAAACGTGAAACTTTTCCTAATACTTATCTAGGAGATTTTTTCTACACCATTGAGTAGAATAAAACATAGATATACAATATCCATTTTTTGTCTTATCAGTCAGAGTTAGATTTTTTTTATTTTTTACTCGTGAAAAACTTTTGATATAACCTTGAGACTGAAATCAACAAAACTTGAACGTTCGTGGGAGAAAAAATTCGAAATCGGAGAATTTAAAATACTTCATCACACAGTGTCAAGACTGTACCCAGAAAATATTTTAGATTTAACCATGGATACTATAGAGAAAGAAATCTTTCATTTAATGATTGAGACCAGAGATATTTGCATCGAAAACTTGCTTTTATGACATATTCTTCTACTAGATTTGTGAGTTTTTTCGGTTGAGTACTATAGAAAACTATAAATACTTGATCAGTTGAATTACATTTCCAGTTGTTAAATAATTGGATGGCTGTTTGGAGTAATACTCAGATCACTAGAAACTAAAGGGCTAAATTGCCAATATGACACTATAGTAGCTAATGATGACTCTATAATTTAGATATACTATTTTATTGCGTTCATAAGTTTCTTGGTAATAATGATCCAATCTATATTTTTAAATGTATTAAGTAATAGATATTCAGTGCAGCTGCACTTGTTTAATGTATTAAAACAACGATGATATTATTTAAAACTATGTGTCATACCATCATTTCAAAAACATTCGCTATTCCTTTGAGCATTTTCTGGATAATAACAGAAAAGGATTTCATGATTTAGCTAAAAAGGAAAACCTCTTATGTATATGATTTACGGTTAAAAATAATGCAAAAAATCCTGTCTCGAACAAAATCTTGTAAACTTGATTCTGGGTATTCCATTTACAAATTATAGCCAAGATTACAAAAGTATTAAAGCTGAATATTTCTTCCCGATAATTTGTTGAATTATATGTAATATTTTAATATATTTTTTAAATTATATATTATATCTCGCATTTAGTTCCTTACACAAAAACGTTTTTAATACTTCCGTGTTTTAAGATTCTTATATGAACGACATTAAATTTAGTGATATTGTATTCAAATACAAATAGCTATTTCTTTTAATATATTACTTGATTTTTATATCAAATAATAAATAAACAAACACATCTATACAAATATTTAATTGTTCAGTTCCTTAAAGCATAAATAAAGTCTTCAATGCATTTAATAAAAATAAAGTAGGAAATTCTGAGATAAGATTTTGTTCCAAAACTGTTTAAAAATAAATTATTGAATTAATAATTTGTGAATCTTGATTTTTAAATTTAAAAAAGTATTTCATCGTATTAGAATACAGACAGTAATGTGAATTCTATCTATCATTTTTTATTTTGGCATTTCTGCTGTAAAGCTCTTTTAACATTCACAGTTTTACTGTTAGGATTTTCATAGATAATGTAGACACGTGATAATAAAAAATACAAAAAACTCCGAAAAATCCCAAGCACGTACTCCGATAGATAAACAGGCATGAATCAAAAATGTGAATATCTACGTTAATCTACTGTATTAAACTTTCCATTTTCTGTTACACAAAGACTTGTTTAAATGATCTAAAATTATTACATTTAAAGTCTCTTGATTTTTGAAGCATGTATACTTAATGCTAAACTTTGCTTTACAAAGAATTAAAAGTTTATATTAATTCTAATTAAATGTTTCGATGTAAAAAGTTTAAAGTTTTCCTTAGTTACTACATTCAAATGTTGTAAGAATGACTTAGTTCATAATTTTAAATTTATATATAAATTTGTTTTCTTCTTTATCTTTCTAATAGCTTATCTTATCTTCCTTGTAAAACTCATCTTCATAACGGCCATTGTTCGATCAGAATTATGAAACTCGTGATTAAATATACAAAGAGTTTCATTATACTTTCAATTGAAACGTATTTTCTACTAAATGTAGAGTTAGGGTATATTATTTTCAAGTTTAAAAGTGCAATTTTATAACTATAGATTAGGAAATGTTTATAAGTTCCTAATAGTTAAATTATAGGTAAAGTATTATTTATCTGCATAAAACTTCTTTCCTATTCTTTGCTTGATCAAAGTAATTTAATGCATTGGTGGGTGAAGTATAATCACTATCATAGTATTTATAAAATTTTGTTAGAATTTTCTTATATGTATAAATATTTATCGAACTACCATTTCAGAAATGGAATAAGTAACTCTTATTCCATTTCTGCATAAATAAATCAATTTGGAAATAAACGTTACATGATGTAAGACTTAAAATTCATTTTATTAAACATTTAAAAAAATCTACAAGAGGAATTGTGATTCATTCATAATATGATTTGATTAAAAACGTAAAATAAGTGTGTGAATCTACTAAATGTAAAATATTCTGTTTCTATCGAAATTTCTTCAATCTAAATTTGTAGTATCAAATGGTAGTTGATCTACTTCAAACACTTATTCTTATTTCAACTTTTTTTTTCAACATGTACTCAATGAATGTTATTCAAGGCTGTGTGTATGTGTATGTGATGAAAAAATCAATTGCTTCAGCCAATGATATGTTACAATAAAGTCATTCAACTATTGTATGATATTAAGTAGTTCACTGAACTTACAATTGTGAAATGTCATCACTTTTGATTTAACACGTACATGCTCAATTGTGGGTAGATTGCCATACAAAATCTTAAATATTTCTTTAATCTATTGTGGACTAAGTAAATAAGCATTTGGCAATGAAAGAAATGATTTAATGAACATACCAAAAACATACACTACAAAAAAAAACTTTTAAAATTTAATGTTTTAAAGAATCTCTTTTCTTATTTATTATTTTTATAGTTTTTACAGAATTTATTCATAATTATTGAAAAAGAATATAAATTCCTTTATTTTTATTACTTATAGTTACGAAATTTGACTAATAGTGTTATAATGGGTCACAACGATGCGTCACTTTAGAAACCAGCCATGGCTAATTTTTAAGTCACAATTTTAAACTTAAGTCACAATATTCCTAACTTATAAGTTGTAATATTACTAATTTAATTTATTAATAACCATAACGTTAAACAAAAGTCTGGATTTGAATTAATTAATTGTCTTTAATAAAAATTATTAAGTGTTTTAAGTTTTGCTTAAAACGATATTTTTGGTATACATTGCTGCCTAAATGTAGTTTAATAAATGCTAATATTTTACACAGATATAATCAGTATTCTTATCACTAAATGTTTTGCTCTTGTGGCCCAGATTAAGATCAAAATTATTTGGTCACTTTAAAAGAAATCTTTATTAAATCTAGTATAGATCTAATTAACATATATATGGATAATGTCAGCGTGTTTCAGTTTGACTTAAACTACTTTTTAGTATTACATGGGTGTTCGAAGTAGATGTTGCCATTTTCGATGTTAAATTTATATATTATCTGGAAAAACTTATAAAAATATGACAGTTAGTTTTTAATTAAAATGAGTTCAATAGTATATTATAACGAAGCCTAAATCTATATATTAGTGCCTGTAAGATATATAAAATCGAGTAATTTGGACTAATTACTGAAACCATTAATTAAATTTTGGCTTACTTTGCAAACAATTATGGCTTTTTAGTAACTTTACTTCATTTTTTGTATATTAAGACTAATTCAATCAGGCTTTATAGTTTGAAGAGGTTTTCGAGCCAATAAAATATCCATGCCAAAGGTAAGAATCGAAGGCTATAAAGGTTGAACTGATGATCAGTGTATAACCATTCGGTGGTCACTTTGGCCGAGTTGAATAAAAAAATCTCAGTCAAAGAATGTTGCAGAATAATTACAGCATTTATTTGTAAAATATTTCATAAATAATTTGCATTTAAAAAACTGTAATATGAAATCTTCATTTATATTTACATATCAATTAATATTTATCTAATATTTTCTTCTTTTTAAGTATTACAGATATATGTGAGTTATAGTCCTCGTGACTCCTGAGTTATTTCTTAAAATAGTAATTTTTTAAATGTTTAAGTAAAAATATTTTTGCAGAAAGTCAATTTTATGAGTCATCATAATTCAAATGTAAAAATGAAGCTCGGAACGAGATATATACATTAATACTATCTGGCTCATGGCCATTGCAAAAAACAGAAAACTGCATTAGCTATCCTTAAAATATCTAAAAAAATTGCTATTTTTTGGCAAGAGCTTCCGACTTAAAAATTTGCCGCCAAGTTTTGTAAATACAGGATGTCAATAAATTATTCACTAGATTAAATAGTTTACAAGATGTGAAACAAGTCATAGTGAACAGAATTTTTTTCTAGTTATAAAGAGCAGTTTAATATAGCTTATAACTATTCTATTTATTTGTTTTAATTGAAGAATATAATGTACTACACAATGACCATCATTAATTGTTAGGAGAATAAAAACTGTTGCTTTGTTTTCTTAAAAATTTTTTGAAAAGAGTATTACCAAAGCTACAAGAATAATTGCCATGATGAACTGGTTTCATTACTTTTCAATCATTATAACTACAAATCATTATAGCATTTATAATATTACATTTTTATATCTCTATATTGTGTTATACCTGTCCATTATTGAAACTGTAAGTTTTTCCAAGCATTAGACGTATTCCAAAAACAAGATATATTTGCCACTAAGGAGTTGTTTCGTAACTGACTATGAATTTATGTAGAAATTAATTACGTTATGATGACTGAAAGAAACCAGTGCTCAAACATTTTGTAACGAAATGAAAATTCTTTTCAAAATATCTATTCCAATATTATGTAAAATTTACTACAAATTTTAATCGTTCTTTTAGTACCATTGTACTTGGAATACCTAACCTTAAGTTAGAATAATGAATGCAATATTTTGAAATAAAATCTAATTATCTTTGGCATAAAAGAAACGTATTTTATGGTTAAATAGGTCTACTATTTAAATGTTTGCTGAAAAATATTCCCTTCTTGAAATATGTAAGCAACCTTTTGAATCTAAACTAAATAAACCAGTCGATAATAATGAAAATCAAATACCTGCTTTTTTATTCAAGAAACTGAAATTAGTAACAATAAAGAATGTACCGATATAAATCATTTACCTATGCTTTCTAATAGTGTATATTTTTCTACCTTTTAATTGGGCGATTAATTTATGAGTACCACGCGTTATCACCTAGGAATAATCTAATATTTTCACCATAGAATAAATCACAATTTAATAATTTCTACCATGTGTAAATTGTAATTATTTTCGGATTTAGTAGATTAATTATCATATTTGCAACATATTGAAATTGTGTTTACAATAAAATTAATCCTATATTTTTTGGATTAAAAACATAACATTAAAAGTTTGTATTTATGATTTAATGATACAGACTAAAATTTGCATTATGTAAAACACATTAATTATGAAAAAAATACTGCATATATCTGTTAATTTAGAAGCATTTTTCTACAAATTCATATGATAGTAATACCGAATTTATAAATTAGTAAACTGCTGAAGAAAAATCAGAAGAAATATTGGTCTACAAGTCTCGTATAGGCGTGGTTTTGTCATTCATAAAACAAGTTAAAGATACCTTATTAAGAAATATTAATTTTTATGATTTGATAATAATAATTTAACTCAATTTTTTTCTGGTGAGAAGAGTAATAATTATGGCTGATTGACTACAATTTTGGTGTCATGTTCTTACTAGAGAGACAAATTAAACTAGTATTAAATTAAACTAGAATTAATAATTTAAAATAATGCATTAAATATACATAAAAATTATAAAATAATGAAATATGCATGAATTTTTTGCAGAAACAAATTTGATAATGTTTTATCATATGAATTCTATCAAATCGTAAAGTCAATTGATAAAAATAAAGAAAAAATATACTTTACATTAATCTTCATTTATAACTTAATTACTTAACCTTAAAATCATCAAAATTACCTTTCAAAACTTCTTTTTGGAATTTCATCATGAAAGACTTGAGCTTATAATTATTTAGGGTTGATTTTACACATCAGCAAGATCTATTATTTCTCCAAATAGTTTGAATTACGTTTTGTGGTCCGGAAAAATTCACTTCGCTGTAATTATGTTTGTTTGAGCTTTTCACTTCCATGATCCTAAATAGCTATGACAACAATAGCATCGGTAAACCACTCAGCCATATTGATTTTTAGAACATAATATTATATATAGAAATGTAAGAAATTATTTTTCATAAAATGAAAATTTTCTAATAAGTTTATTTATAATATATTGTTCGCATTGTTATTCCATATATATTTACACAGTCTGTGCTGTGCATCTGGATGATATGTGTTTGTGGTAAAAATTTATTATGTGGTCACTCTTGGTGACTTTTTGAAAAAGTCGCCAAAAACCTCGCCATTTTGCACAAGCGAGGTTTAAATTAAACAGAATAATGAAAAATATTGCTTGATTATTCAGAATCCCTCATCTGTGATTGGAACTGGTTGGTTTGCCAGAAAATGTTGTTTATCGCCAAATGTGAAAAAATTGCGCCAAGAAGATCGTACAGTAAATATCAGCCATGTTTTCTTTATTCAATGTGAAACTTTGACCTCAAACAAAGCTGTTATTATTAAATACAATTGTGTAAATAGTTTTGTTCGTATGTTTAAGTTTTACATATAACAGTAAGACACTGTAAGAAATGGGAACTAAATTTAAAATTAATTTTAATAAAGTCTATTTTAATAAGATTTATTTGTAACATAAATCAAGAAATATACTATATATTCTGAAGCAAATAAAATTTCAAATGGTTTCATATTATTTTTAAATTTAAAATACTTCACATGTATAATAATTTTCTCTTATATGATGAACCAATATAGGCAAACTGTGGTGGCTTTTTCTTCTTTCTTGTTACTTTAAACTAGCAATATTTACTTCAAATGCAGTCTTAGATATTCATATTGATAAATCCCAATGTATCCCGCATTTTTAGACATTAGGGAACAAACGGCACAAACCAATTCTTGATATTATCTCTATTCTTTAGACACATAATTACTTGATTCTTCATAGGTTATTCCTCAGCCATCTTGTTATAAGACATCAAAAGGATGTAAGTATTTAACTTTAAATATCCTTATTTTTTGTTCATTTGCTTTATCGTATTTGATGACGCTTATTTTGTAATCGCGATACTTTATTTGAATGAAATCTTATTGAAGTACTGAAAAAATCAGGAAGACTTTCAAAAATGAGTTTGCTAATTGTTAATTCCTTTCATTATAAAAATTATGTTTTACAAAAAGTTTGTTAATAAAAATTGCATTACATTTTATTTTGCTTACAAATACATAAATTTCGCAATCACAATCATATGATGAATGATACTGAATGGAATACGCAAATTTATCACGTAAATAAATTAGAATTTAAAAAGTTTATTCATTCAAGAAAATGCATTACACAATTTTTTATTTTCTTATCATATTTAACTAAGGGTAGAGATGTTTCATATTTGGTATGAAAGAAGAACTGCTTAGTCTAGTAAGGTTGAAATATCCTAGCAACACGATAATCTTTAATTTCCTTAAGACAGAATCCATTAACAACTTGGCATCAGACTAAGGTTATATTTGACAGAAGTTGTCCCTTCCTACATTTTACAACAGTTCAAATGATCAGAATTGTCGATATTAAACTAACAACTCAAAGATTTACGTTAACATTGCAAAAAGTATTCCTTGATAATTCATGAAATTTACTTAAAGAATTAATATTAATAATCTGGAAAAATAATATTGTTTTTTCTTTTTATTTAAATACAAGCTAAAAAACTATATCAGTGTGTTAATATAAATATAAAAATGCGATTAAAAATAAACGTTTGTATAAAAATATTCAAATCAATATTATTTTATCAATAAAAACTTTGTATAAAACATACAAACATTAAAAATCTAAGATATTCAATAAACATTCATTTTCAAACATTTTATTTCTAACAAATATTTGAAAATGAGATCGTAATGAATATATCAAATTAAAATGTTATTAAGTTGCACTAATAAAATTTATCTTGATTATTTAGAATATAAAGTAATATATTTGTTTGATCATATTTTAACGGTTAATTTTATTTAAGATTTCTCACATTCAGCTTTAAAAAAAATAGTGATATATAAAATAGAAAGCATTACTATGCAAATAGTGAGATGAAATACTTGAACAAAAGTGAAAAAGAATATTAATTATCATACATTTCATATGTTCAATAAGATCTTTCTTCAAACTGAGTGGCTGCTATAAATCATTTATGATAACCTTTCGACAACAGTCTTTGATGAAAAGAAGGTTTTCAACATCTTCGGAATAAAACTTTCGTTGAAAGACATACTTCACATGAAACTGGGCTATTTTTCAAACTCACCAAATCATTGTCTTCGTATCAAATAAATAAAACTACTACAAAAAAGAAGTAAAAAAGCTGTGATCTCTCACATTGAGCTGACCGTGAACATCCTGACTGGAATGACGGATAAGCAGCAAGTGGCAATCATCTATGAAGTTAAGGTCACAGTTTTTATTTTTTTTCTTCTTTGTATATTCAGAGTCACGTTCTTACAATCTGCC
>JAPDSC010085294.1:0-18645 GCA_026290005.1 Latrodectus geometricus | reverse complement strand
ACCACAACATCTGTCCGAAGCCGTGAAGAACCTGATGACAGAACGCATGCATAATTAGAATTAAGGGAGCCTTAACATATTTGTTTAAAATTAAACTAATTATTTATACTCATAGTTTATTGACATAAAAAATGACTTACCAAATAATCCTCCAACAGTAACTAATCTTACTGTCAGAACATATCTGCTTTGACGTTCGTAATCCAAATCGCCAGTTTGAAGACGCAATTCACAATCTCTATTATTCGTCTCTATGACATAGAAGAGACCTAAAAGATTTTTTTTTTAATCATAGAGCATTTCAAATGAAATTGCAATATTTTTCAATCATTAACTAACAGAAAAGAGATTACCTTCTTCATTTCCTCTATCAATGCGACATCCAATGGGAAAATTTCCTCTCGGCTTATTAATCACTGGTAAACTTTTAATTAATGTGTTAGCTAAAGAGTTTTCTGGTATTTCAACACTAGATAAAAATAACAAATCAGTCAAAGAACTAACTTTCATCACTCAATATTATATAAATATATTCAACTTATCATTCGATATGGAATTCAATATGGGAACTTAAAATTCTTTGTTATTTATAAATCAAAAAAGATATAAAAGCTATAAAATATTTCAAGGCAAAAAACTGAATACAATGTTTTTTATGACCGATGTAACTGTACGAAAATTTAAATCTTAAAAAAACTAAAAACAATTAACTTAATGGTTATAATAGCTATGCATATTATTTAATTTATTGTGTTATAATCCAATATTAATATATTCAATTTTAATTGCATAATTCAATATATACTAAAATCTACTATTGTGAATTTTATTATTTTTCCTAGTTTATCGTTTTCCATTTTTAATTCAAAAAAATATTAACCAACATTTATTGCATTCTTATACACTTCTAAATTATAAAGTAAGCATTCAAAATAACCCATGGAAAATTTCAGAATATGTGAAATAAAATATTTTTGATGTGCGGAGATATTTTAATTCTGATGGTTTGTTTAACTAAATTTATATTCCTTTAAAGTTTTATTTTTTTTTTCAATAATATTGATTTATATACGGTTTGTATCCCTTTAACGATAATAAAGAACAAATAAATAGTTTATATGATAGTACAAACGGGCTTGAATTAAATAAAAATTGTAACTGTAATTTTACTATGTAACGTTTTTTAAATGAATGAAACATTAATTTAATTTTTGAGAATTTAGAAGTAAAGCTTTAAATGTCTATTTCTTATAATTTCTCTCTTAAATAATTAAGCATTTAAAACAAATATTTAAAAAAATTCTATATACAAGTTTTTTAAATAATGAATTTTATTAAATAAAATGTGTAAGCTTCGATGAATGAACCATTATTTATAAATAGATCAATATTATGAATTTATAAAAGTAAGAAATATATAACTGTAAATAATTACTTATAAATGGAATCTGCAAATCCTAAGCCAGAGTCTGGAGCTACAGTTGCTATATGTTCTACATAAACAGTTAAAGTAGCGGTAGCAGATAAGGAAGGTGAACCAAGATCACGAGCAGTAACTTCAATCTATAATGAAGATCATTAAAAATAAATAGCTTGAAATAAAATGGCACAGATACATATTAATTATTCAATTAAAATAAACGAATAGCATTATAAGTATTTATTTTGAAGATTTTAATATTGAAAGCCAAAAATAAAATTAAATTAAACTGAACTCATTACATATTAATATTAAATAAATATAAAATTTTATCAATTTTATTTGAATAGTTGTTACTATATTATCAAGCAAATATTAAATCATCTGCAATGTACGAACCGTCAATACTCACCCTGTATTCAGAATCGGGTTCTTTTTTGAGGTCATCTTTCACAGAGATGAGTCCTGAAACGGAATCAATCAGAAAATAGGTTGGAGCTTTCTCTTTGCCCGTCACTTCATACCTAACTTCACTTCCTGGAGCCTAAAAGTTAAGGTAATGATTATATGAGAATACTCAGCGGACTTATATTTGGAGTAAGAAATGGAATCACATCTAAATATTCCCCAATCTGTACAAAACCAATCTTTGACTGTAAAACGAACATATATATATATATATATATATTTCTTATAAATCAAAATATGAAAAACATTTTATAAGAACATTGTCTTGTATTTAAAGTATCTAATATGCTATATTACTGTGTCAATAAAATTTTATGCAAATTTTAATATATTCAATATTTTTTAAAGAGGAGAATTACAGAAAACTCTTTTATCTTTTAATGATATATCAAAAGAGTAAGCCGAATAACCACATAAAATCTGGAGAACTATAATTACCGTGCCATCAGCATCTGATGCAACTACAGTTGTAACTACTGTTCCTAATGGCACTGTGTCTTGTAGTCGAATGGGTAAAGGAACACTTGTAAACACTGGAGCAATATCATTTTGATCCTAGAATTAGTGAGAAAATTGAAATAATAAATCAATGCTAAATATGTATTCATTATATTCATTAAAAATAGGGAATGGCAAAATAAATAAATATTAAAACTTGTTTCTTTTCATTTTATCATTGGCATTGCTCTTTTTTCTCGTTGTAATATGTACCATATTAATAACTTTAATATAAAATATTTAATTTACAAAAGATGATTTTAATGAATATCAACTTCATCACTTAAAACTGACATATGAAAATTTTTTTTAATTAATTATTCTTTAAAAATATCACTCACTTTAAACATTTTTTATATTTATTCCAATACAAACTTTCTTCAATAGATACAAACCAATGACTTATAAGTTTTTTGCGTGATTTAAGTTTTAATAACTATAAAAATTTTCGTCTCGTAAAATTTTGATTGATACAGTGAGTTTAATACATAATAAAGGACTTAGAAAAGTAATATAATTTATGATATTGCTAAAAAAATTCATAGGTAAAATAAAAAAGAATGCCACGTCTATATAAATGTAAAAATAGCATTAGCAGCATTATATACTCAAATTAATACAATATGAAATGAAAAATGTAATGATTTTATTCTAATTCATAGTGATTATAGCAATCATATTGATCTGTGTTATAAAAACTATATCGTGTGCTTTAAATTACAAGAACAACTTAAATGTTCCATTTATTTTCGGCTTATTTATTTTGACTTTTATTACAGTTCTACGAATAGAAAAGAAATTATTAAATTCTTCATCGCTTCAAGAGGAAAACAGTTCATTGATTTGTTAATATTGATTATTTAACCTAATTCTCAATTAAAAATATTTGATGACAGATTATTTGAATGACAACTAAGTTTCAAATACAGTCCCTATTTAGAGTTAAATCAGTATTCCCAATTATGTTCCCAAATCATATTGACGAAGAAAAATTTCTTATTCAGTATGACTCTGTTATTTGAATGTTTCTTCTTTCTCCAAGTTATGCTATATAAATTTTAAAAATATCATATTAAGCCCTGGTTTGTTTTAACAATCAATTAAATTCATTAAAAATTATTAGATAGCAGGCAGACTTAATGAATAATTTAAGTCCACTTAATTATCCGTAATTTTTAGTTAAGGCCTAAGAAAATCAGCACTAAAATTGGTATAATTTTAAAAAGAAATTACAGTAGTATAGTGTTTCTATTTTATTAAATATGCATATGATTCATCAAGATATAAGCTTTTATCATATTAAGCCTTGGTTTATTTCATTACAATGCAGTTATTTGTAAAATGACACAGTTTCCTTTTAGAGAGAGAAATAATTTTACAGTACTGAAACACTGAATATTCAATATTCACATACGAGAATATTTTAGTATTCTTTGATAAGAAGTGTGCAGTTCTACTCAGTAAAAAATATTTCGTATTGCATTTTGCTAATTGAAGAATTTCAGTGTCTAATAACTGAATTTCGTTCTTGAGCATTTGCTCAATTATTTAATAGTCACAAGTACCCACTTTATAATGAAAGGTATTCTTACAAAAATTTGCTAACTGAATATTTATATGTTAAAACTTCTTTATTATAAAGAATTAAAATATTAAGAGTTCACATCCTAAGGAAACATTTGCTTTCAATACAGTTTAGTTTGTCAAGTTGAAAAAAGTCTAACCTGCACAGAGATTTCAACAACAGCAGTGGCTCTTGGATCCGGACTGTCATTTTCCGATGTTCCTACTACTAAACTGTAAGAAGAACGTTTTTCATAGTCCAAAGGCTCAATAGTGCGAATGATACCTGTATTCGAATCTATTGTAAAAAAGCCATCTGCACCTTCCTTAATAATATAGGTTACATTACTGACAGAATCTGGATCTCTTGCCTGAAAAATAAAAAATTATATATTTACATACACAACACATAAAACCTAAATATATAGTTATAATATAGTTAAACCTTATTCATAGCTATAGATTTGTCCTTATTTCCAATTTCCTCACACAGACCACCTCATAAATTTATCAATCAAACTTAAGTGCTTAAATAAATTAATTTTTATTACATCCGGGCTTAGTAAAAAAATGCTATAAAGTTATTAACTAATCTTAATGAATTAAATTAATTGTTTTTATAGTATTTCAGTTTTCATAAACCTGGTATATATATCGATCTTTAAAAATAATCATACTTAGTATTAACGGACAGGAGTATCAACCAACAATATTAAACTAATAACGTGGATTAAAAAAATTTTTTTAATATATTAATTAATAAAGAAGAAGATGTATACTTAAAAGTTATTAAAATACTAAAATATCTAACCACATAAAATACTTATGTTATATTAAAATCCATAATTATATTAGAATGTATAGCTGTCTGACAAAGATTGACATAATATACAAAGAAATTCATTAGTGTGGTAAAAATACACGTACTGAACTTCATCAGTTGATACTCATTTAAAATAATTATAACTTTATGAAGTTTGTATTCTTTACATCTATAAAATCTAACTTCAGAAATCTATTAATCAGAACTGAAAAATTCGCAATTTCAAGTAGTGAATTTATTAATTTATAAAATCAAAACAAAGCTTTATCTAAGTTTACTTTTAAAGTTAACGATTAATACTATAATTAACTATACAACGCAAGTCTTGAAAATACATATCTCAAAACCAAGAACCATTTAACATTTCTTTAGCGATTCCGAGCTAGAAGCCGAATAGATAGCACTCTGGCTTTCTGTTCAATAGTTTGTGGGTTCAAATACCATTTCGCCTGATTAGGCTAGGAATCAATTTTAAACTTTAAGTCCCTGTCTAAATGGACCTCCTGAGCAAACAATAGCCCCATAGTGACAAATAAGCCATGTTCTTGATGGAAAATCATCAGAGAACGCATTTAACTTATTTAATTCTCTGGCGACTAAAATCATGAAGAACTCAGAGACGCCATAAAATCACTATAAAATTTTGCATATAGCCATGAAAAAAATTGCAATTCTAGGATAAAATTGAAAATTCGCATTCTAGAATCAACAGATTTTGGCTAAGAAAGCTATAGTGAATTGGTCCATTTAATGTTCGCATATGTGTGATGACCACACCAATAATTTAGAATTAAATAGGATTTAGTCACGACATTTGGATATAAAAAGTATCAGTGCTGTTCCTATAATAAGTTTTCCTTTTTGGTAGTTATTTTAACAAATGAATTAAAACTCTTTTACAGAAGACTAGAGATAATAACTTTACGTAAGATAACTTTATAGAGACTAAATATAGAAGACTGAAGAATGGTTAAATATATTTTTTTTATATATAAATTAAAAATTTATTAAAAATATAAACGTAAATAAATATTTAATAATTTTATTTTTAAAACTTTTTCTTTATTTGAAAGGATTAATTAAAATTTTCCATATAAATGCTTCGAATTTAATTTTAAAAAATCATTTTACATCTACCTGTACTTGGAGAACAACGTGGTTTCCAAGATTTTCTAAAATGCTGGCCTTATACATATTTTTCTCAAACACAGGTTTTTCGTCCTGGACATCATTCACAAGGACAGAGACAGACGCAGTTCCAAATCTGGCATCAGGAGCACTATCTTTCGCCATCACCATGAACCGATAGACGTGTTGAGTTTCAAAATCGAGAGCTTTTATGGTGCACAATTCGCCTGTTTGAGGATCCAGCTTAAAATCACTGAAAGCAGAAAGATATCTTAAGCAAATGCATAGATTTCAGATTTTGTAATCAGATAAAAATGGTTGGATTGCATCTAAAAATAGTAAAATTTAAAACAAATTCTATACATACATTTGAAAGCTTGAGGTACTAATTACAATTATAAAACAATCATCGTAAATTTGAAAGTTTAATAGAATTTACAGCTATAAATATTTCAAGTGGGTAATAAAACTCCTTAAAATAAATGTACAAGTCTTCTAGAAACATTTTAGAGTTAAATAACCTCAAATGTCATAATTGAACAGAAAATCTTTAAAACCGTTTTTGAAAGTGGTCTGGTCAAACAATATGATTTTGATTAAGTACTTAGTACTTAGTTATACAGAAGATAGATTTTTAATTTGCTTTTTAAAATATCTCACTATAGCATAAAAAAGCGAACCATGTTTTAAGTAATATAGTTATTTTGATGATATTTGCTCTTACGTTGCTGAATTATCGAAAAATTCTTAACCTCAATATTAATATCAGGTCATTTGATTTTTTTTAATAAATAATAAAATTAGTTACTGTGATATACTCCTAACAAGAATGAAAATAAATGTAAAAAAAAAAAAGAAGTGTATGTATAATATAGTTAATTTGGTCATATCTACTTTTACACTGCTAAATGATCGGAAAATCCTTAACTTTGAAATTCATTTCCCTTGGTAATTGATTTTTCTCAGAATAAACTGTAAAATTGATAATAGCGAGATACACCTAGTAATAATGATCAATGTGAAACAAAAATATATAAAGAGGCCAAACAACACACTAATGTAAAATTATAAGTTCAAAAAGTTTTAAATATAGTTATATATATATATCATGTATGCATATTTGTTACGCAGTTTAAAGATGTATGAAAATATTTAATGAATTTATTCTTTTAATTTTTTAAATTTTTTCATAAATAAATATAAATAATAAAAGATATTGTCACTACTTACTTAGATCCGGAAAGTGTATATGTTATTTGACCGTTGATTAGAGTATCTTCATCCTTTGCCTAAAATATATATTTATTAGTATTATATTAATAAATAAATTTCGGAACATTAAAATACGTTAAGCCTATTTATCAAAAATTTAATTAACTTAGATATTTTTATTAACTAATTTTTATAATATTCATTTTAATAATAAATAATAGTATATAAAAATAGATGCTTGATTTAACTTTCTCGTCTAGAAATTTATATTACATTTTTAAGAAAATAAATTATGATGCTTAAAATAATAATTTTTTAAAAAAATTACCTGGACTGTTCCGACATATGCATCTGCTAGGCCTTCTTCAACTCTAAATGTGTATTCTTGCTGCAAAAATACTGGGTTCTGGTCGTTAATATCTGTTACTTGGATATTAACAGATGTTGTTGAAAACTAAAAAATAAAAGATAAAAACTAAAAAATGCATAAAGTTTCAGAAAAATGGTATTTCAAATATCATAGTGATGAAAGTTTAATTTTCATTGGTGTTGAAATCAATGCTTTGCTGCGTATTAAGCGCGATCGTAATGGTCATTATAATAACTTAAATTGTATAAATTTAAGTATAGAGCTATTTTGAGCATTTGACACAAAATATTTTTATGTATTTCTTTAAACAATGCTCAGCAGCCTTTAAAACATTTGCTTCATTAACTCAGTTTTCATAATAAACGCAAACATTCTCTAATTCTTAAATTACAAAAAAATATATCATTGTATTAATTTAATATTTGGTTATAAAATAATGGAATAATTTATTTTATTTATTTTTAGTATTAATTTATTGTTTTATTGATATTTGCATTATTTTATTTACATAATATTTGACGCGTATAACTTAATGCATGTCAAATATTTGGGAAACAAATTTTATAAAATATTAAGGATTATTTTTGGTGTAAAATGAATTTTATCATTTGTAGTTTCATTGCCTCTTTAAAAATATATCGCATATAATAATATATGAATGCCTAAATTTTAAATATTTTACTGAAGATGTTCGGAATTTATAAAATTTAATATTAAAACTTTACATTTTTTATAAAGCAATTTTTTTACAAATTTAATTAGCTGCAAGAATATAACATCAATGTTTTGCATAATAAACATTTTTATTTCTAGTATTTAAAATATTAAGAAAACTATTTTGAAAGAATAAATTTTTTAAGGAGCACTAATAATAAAATTCCGAAAACTTACAAAATTGCTTGGATCAGCAGCTCTGACAATCAGTTTATAGGCAGAAATTTCTTCCCGGTCTAATCGATGAGCGACCGATATTACACCACTAAAGAAAAAAGTATTATTAAATATATGCATCACCATTAGAAAAACATGCCGTTTGCATTTCTCATGGAATCTGAAAGTGTACAACTGAGTTATAATTTAATAAAGAATTAAGCATTAATAAGGAATTTAATGTCTGGTGAAGACATAAAATTTGTAAAGGATTTCATAAAGAATTTATCATTTAATGTGATGCTTCAAATTTTAAAATAATTCTTTTCTTCAAATTCATAAACAAAGAACGTCTTTCTGGTTTCTGAACAACAAGATATTAAAAAGTATAAATAGCATCATAGAAAAAGAATATGTAGCAATAACGTTCAGGAAATTGCAATATTATTTAAATAACCAAAATAAATTTATAATTAGAACCCATACTTTCTTTAGTAAAAAAAGTCCTGGAAAATATATGATTTTTAAAAATAGGATGAAAGATTTTAAAAATAATACAACTGATGCACTTTAACGCTATAAAACCTAAATTTCAAAATTGTCCTTGGAAAGAACAAATTATATCAAAATTTTGACTGTCTGAATAGAGTATTGAATAGTGTATAGTGTGTATTGTGCTGAATATATAATTTTTTCTTTTTAATATTATATTAAATATATCTTTAATTCAAAATTTAATTACTGCATCAATTTGTATTATATGTCCTTGAAAATAACAGCATGTTTCTTGTTATAGAATAATTTTGTATAATGAAAAATGATTTTAGGATGATTTTTCATGTGTTAGGAAATACGCATTTTACTTTAATAATATTGTCCACATTTTTATTTATCGATATATATTTTTTGTTGCGTCAAAGCTATTAAGAATGATTAATGCTAAATATATATCTCATCTATATTTAACTTCTGCTTATGTGTGTTTATCATTTTTTTTCTGTTGGTGAATTATTTATTAAATAAATATGAGAGTAACTTAGATAAAAAGAAAATTAGTCTTAAAATATTTATTACGTGGCATAATTTCGTTACAAGACTTGAAATTATATTGTTAATTTCTACTTTGTGAAAAATATTAAGGCTAAATGTTTACTTTTCTTATTTTATTTTGACATTTTTTTAAAATACCTTTGAATTAATTGAATATTACGCATGCGTCAATGATATTGGTGTCTTTGTTTTTTGCAAAATAATTTAAATATAAAAATTTTAATTCTCTATTTTCCTAAAATGAATAATTTACTACACATAAAATATTGGTTCTTTCTAATTACAGAAAAATTGAAAAAAATTTTCTTGAACTCTAAATAGGAATTTTATAAGAATAAAAAAAATGAATCTTTGCACAATTAAAGTTAAAAATTGTCTCACCTTCTAGGGTCAATTGCAAAATCATTATTAACATTTCCTTCTATTATTGAGTAATAAATTTCATCCTTCTCAGGATCCACTGCCTAAAAAATGAAAATAGATAATATTATCAGAGAATACAGAATATTATAGAACTTGATGGTCATAAATAATTCTATTGTAATGTATTAGATAATTATCATCAATTATATAGTGTGTGTGACACGAATGTTAAAATCCCATACACAGAAATCGTCATGCGATACAAAATTGCACATTTTTTAATCGTAAACTCATTATAAATACCCCCGCGTAATTATGTCATATGTAAAACTGGATAACATTTTCTATAAATGCTAGTTTTTATGAAATCGCAGAGGGTGGTAAAATAGTTCTTAAAATTAAAAATTTCGTAATATAGAAAAATGCAATTTAAATAACATTAACTTTCATCATTAAAGTGCTCTCTCATTATAAACAACGTTTTATTAGAAAATATTATTAAGCATGCATTATATAAGCAACACATGCAAAATAAAATTTATGCTTAACATATAATCTTATAATAATAATGATTTACCTGATTTTATAAATAAAAAATCAGTAAAATGACTTAATTTTTTCTGTTTGAAAAGATTTTTACAAATTCATGCTACACTTTCCGGTGTAGGATAGCATCGTTGTTTTTCTCAAAAGAGTATCTCAGTCTTGTTAGCATTCGTCTGCTTGTTTTGCAGGTGCTTGCAGCACAATTTGATTTTCTTTTTTACTGATATCTGGAGTTCTTTTCTAATTTCATTCCTGGTGTTCTCAATCATTTACTCCTCCGACACCTCTAATGTATACATAATCCACGTTCAAAAATCCTCAAGATATTATTAAATAAAAATTTTGGGTGCAGTGAGTTTCTTTGTCGAAATCCATGAATGAGTAATTCATTTTCATTTAAGCCGTCTGGTAAGTGTTTTCGCTTTTTTTGAGCTTTGGTAAAGCTTGCTTGCCAAAAAAACTTTTTTTTTATTTTCAACATAATTCTAAACATAGTTTGATGATTGTATTGCATCTAGAATGTCAATTTCAAGCTATTTTCAAGCTTTACTGAAATACTTATGATATTTAAATTTGAAGAGATTGTGTGATTATATTCTGATGCATGGGCTGTAAGATGGGAGTTAGATAAGGGCAAAGAAATTCCACACAAAATACTTGAAAAAAATCCAGGATTTTAACATTAGGAGCGTGGTTTATTATCTACAACTCAAAAGATTTAGTATTCTCTAATAAAAAAGGTCGTCCCAGTTTCTTAACCATAAAATTAATTAGAAAAACAATTAGACAATAAAAACAAAAACAAGCGAAATATATATGAAAAAGTATTAATAAAAAAGGGATTTTTCAAAAATTTAGTTCTTAATAGGGATTAAAATCATGCACAGGACAATGTTAAGGACCAGTTCTTGTAAATTAGAGGTTTGTAAATATGAGCTTCTAACTCATTGACTTTGTGGTGAAGTGCAGTTGAAAATTGAAAAAAATGTTAAAGTTAAATCTTTAATTACGCTTGCAATATTAGTTTATTACACTAATATTTTTTTACAGATTAGTATTATAGATGAATGGGCAACACAAAGCAAGATAAACTCAAAATAATTATTACCCTCACTTCAGGTAATAAGGAAACATTATACATAAATAAAAATAAATAATTTGGAAATTAAAAATTTATTTTCATATTACTTTTAGTGTAAAATTAAATGAAATTATGACAAAAACTTTATTATTTCCAGCTTTGCTTAAGACAAAATTTTTTAGAGTTTTGCAGTATTTTACCTGATTCATAAGTACACTATTGGTCAGTACAAAAATCTAGTAAAGGCAGAAATTTAATAAAAACAATAAAATAACCCTCTTCATTATAAAATATCATCATACTACAATAATTAATCAATTAATTTTTTTAGAACGCTAGTTTCAGAAGTAATCCTAGACAAATAAAATAACATTTCATTTTATCGTTAGTAAATTTACTTAATTACTAGTAAATTTACAAATTACAATACAGTGAATTAAATTTATAGATTGTCTACTAAATAAAAAGTATTGATTCTAATATCTTTATAAATGTTGAAGACAAAAAAGGCTGCTCTAAAATCAGTTTAAAATCTTATTTCGAAAACTATTTTGTAAATAATGGAAATGCAAAAGTATTTATAGTTGTAGTTTTAATTCAGAGATATATCAATTATATAAATTTTCTATTTAAATGTATTTACTAACTGTTAAAGTGATGACTGTAGATTTGACTGCTGCTCCTTCACTGACTTGAGCATCATACCGATCTTGAGAAAATACTGGTCCTCCGGAATTTGGACCTGCCACAATTATCACATCTAATATGGCTTGACTGAATCTAAATACAAGGAATAATAATGTAAAAAAAATTGTTATCTATCAGTTGTATTATAAAACGAAAAAGTAAATTTTTAAATGAGACAGATTGATATACATTTATAAATCAAAACTAATGTTTTATTTACCGTAATCTCAAACAACATTATATATTTTTAAATTTAAATAAGAAAATGAATTACTGGCATAAATTAAATAAAATAGTTGGAATATAAAAAATTTAAATTATTTTATTATATTCTATTTCTAAACAGTGATTAAATTAAAAGAAAACTTTTTTTTAATTATTTACATCCAAATCTATAATTCATAAAAATGAGCGAGAACACATTTAAATTCTCACTGAAATATTTTTTATAAAAAATTAATTAACAATTGGTGATGAAATTCTCAAATATTTTATAGAAGAACAGTCAGAGTTTTTACTCAAAATTTATGAACGAAATGTTAACTAAATTTTTGAAATTCAACTGTACAATTTTAAATTAAAACATTCCTTACCGTCCCCCAGGATCAGTAGCTTGCACTGTTATACTATATTGCTCTCCGGCACTAACTTTTTTTACCACTTGAACTTCACCAGTTATTCTGTCGATTCGAAATTTTGAAATACCCTCATTTGACACGTGATAAATAGAATAAATCACTTGTTCGATTCCCTCAGCATCATCTGCATCCGCTGCTGCTATCTAAGTATAATAACATTAAGAAATATGTAAGGACATATGAAAACTATTAATTTAAATGAAAATTATATCATATTACCTAATAGATATCATTGAAATGGTAGGGTGGAGGACATTTTAATATGTAAACTCGATTTGAAAAACATGTAAGTTCAAACCCTTTCCTTAGTCAACAACTCAATTTTACGTTGTTTCAGGACATTAGAATAGGTGATGTTTTAATAATAATATTTTATAATAAATTTCTTGGTCACAAACATTTTAAGAATTGTTTACGATTATAACATAATATATAAGGTTGATTTTTATGTACATACATTCACTGTCTACCAATAAGTATTTGGACACTTGTAATAGAAAAGAAAAACTAATTTTATTCAAAATCAATAGTTGGTAGATCCTCCACTAGATGCAATTACAGCGTGAACTATCCGGGACATACTTTCCTCAGGTCTTTGTATTACAGCTAGTGGTATTGTCTTCCACTCGACTTGGAATAGACATACAAGTTCCTTCACCGATTTTCGAACTGGTAGTGCACGCCTTAATTCGGCGATCCATCTTGTCCCAAAGGTACTCGATAGGGTTCAGGTCTGGGTTCTTTGCAGGCTAGTCCATTCGATGAACTCAATTGGCACCATACCAAGCCTTGGTTAATCGCGAAACATGATAACTAGCATTGTCGTCCTGAAAGTAAGAGAGATCCAACCCAAAAAAAACAGTCACAACGTAGGAAGCACATTGTCATCCAAAATGGTGCAGTAGGCATCAGCGCTTAGCTTACTATGAATGGGGACCAAGGGTTCCATTCCATACCAGGAGAAACACCTACAATCCATAATTCCACCTCCATCGAACTTGACTGTTAGGACAATGCATTCTGGCTAGAGACTTTTTCCAGGAAGACGCAGAGCTTGCCATTCGAATGGTAAAGGGTGAACCTTGATTCGCCACTCCAAAGAACCCGTTTTCACTGATCTATCGTCCAATTTCGATGTGCTTTGCCCCACATTAACCGAACAGCGTGGTTGGACTTTGTGACCAAAGGCTTAAGGGCAACAGCGCGACCATGAAAATCAAACAGATGTGCTTCCTTACAGATGATATTCATTGAAACAATAATCCCGGATCTATGTTGAACCTCCTCGTGGATGAGGACCCTCTGTTGGGTGCGTTCTTCCGAATTTCTGTGGACAACACTCGTAGGGCTCTATCTCCCATTTCGTTGGTCTGCCGACTCGGGGCATATTCCGACAATCACCGCTCACCTTCCTCTTCTTAATCACATAGGCCACTGACAATTTTGGTACTTCAGATCGCTAACTATGTCCCTTAAGGATTGGCCACATTTGTGATACCCGATAATTATACCTTTCCCGAAATCAGAGAGCTCCGAACCGAGCGGCATCTTGCATGTGACTAATGCCAATGCTGTTTTCTACACGATATATACAAGCGGAGGCCGTGACACACCTCAGAACCACTGAATATTTTCTGAATGACATTTTATAAAGGTTTTATGAAATCAATGTTTTATGAGGTATGCAAAAATCATATTTTAAAGTGAAAGGTTTCTTACAAAAATTTTATTTAAAAGGATTAAATAAAAATAATTTATAAATAAAGCTACTAAGAGTAATTTTTATCATTTATTATCATTAGATAGTTGTAAGCTTTGTATGAAGCTATTTTTATCATTATTAAAGAGTGATACGGTTATTTAAATTACAATGGTTAGTGAAATCATTTAACGCAATTAATTTCATATCTATATAGAAATCTCATTTATAGTTGGCGATGTGACATAAAATAAATCTTTAATAAATAAAAGCTTATAAGTAAAATAGTAAAAAGTGTACATTGTTCTATAATAATAAAAATTTTAAATATTTATTTAGTATAATATAAGTGTTGATTCTTTATTCTTACTTTTACGACATGTCTTATTCCGTCTCCAGCTGGCAGCCGAATTGGTGACAAAGGAGAAATTACTGGAGAATTGTCATTTACGTTGTTCAGATGAACGTTCAGTGCAACTGGGGCACTTGCACCTTTGCCCGGTTTTGCGTCAGTTTGTCTGGCGATCACCTAAAAGTACTCAAATAATGTAAACTAAAATTATATAATCGGGTAAAGTGTTCACATAAGTACCTAAATCAAATCATGTGAACAACAGAAATTATATCATTGATACAGTAATAATTTAGATTGCATTTATTCTCAACAAAATATATCAGAGAAAAAAGAGAACCTTCATTGATTTTAGACCTGATAATGAAGATGGATTAGGACTCACTTGAAAAGTATATTTGCTGGGATTAGGTGGGTCTCTGTCTAATCCCCCTTCGTTCACTACCAAGTAGCCATCTGAATTGACACGAAAAGAAGATGTAGTCACTTCAAACATATAGGTAACACGCCCATCCTCCTCACTCTGAAAAAAATTGAAACACACATCATTTTATTTCATACATAGAATAAGCAGTGATACATGTTTAAGGTTAAATTATAATTAAAATTTTAGATGATTTTTTCTAATTTAAAAGATTTTCACTGAAACATTTTTTTTTATTCTCTGACAAAAAAAATTTTTTTTTAATTGCTAACAGCTTTTTTCTAATGGTGGATATTGGGTGATTAGATCTTCACCACAACAAGGTCGGAAACTGCTGCTCATTTATCGTTACCCGGTGGGCACCTGTGAACCAAGTCACGGAAGCGAGTAGCATTACCGACGTCATAACACCACAAACCCGTTATAGGACGGGCCACATTCCACCCTCATTTGAGGAAAGGACAAGAAACACAGAGAAAGAGAAAGTACATCCATGCCCAAGCCAGGATTTAAACACAGGTCCTCCCCATCCATTGTCAGGCATGCTAACCACTAGACAGCTTTGGCGGCAATTGCTATCAGTATTTCAATATTAAATGTAATCTTTAGAAAACCTATTTCCCATAAAAATATTGATATAACTATAATAAATAGTTTTATTTCTTCAAATTTTAAAGATTAATAATTTATCTCCTTTAATTCAGATATTTAAAATACAATTTAGAAATAGAAATAAATTTCAAAAATCAATCATCAAGCAAGTTTCTTTTAAACTTTTTAACTGATAATTTGTTATAAGAATGGGATATTTTGTTACAGTTACTGTTTAATGATTTCTGTTTTCGGGAGTAGTACAATAAGACTTAGGACTCACAATGTCAGAATTTTCTTGAGATAGTCACCTCTAAGTTAATTTCTTTAGTGGTGGAAAATAATTTCAGCTCAAAAGTAATTAAACATCATATATTTTTATAAATTTATTGTATTCGTAAAAATTTAAAGTATAGTATTCTATATTGTTCTTCCTATTGTCAACTGAAAATAAAGTTTCTATTGTTACTTAAAAATTAAAGCGCATATGATCTATTTGGGAAAATTTTGACTTCAAATAGTTCGAGTGAAAACTATAGTTTATTTCAAAATGGTACTTATAATCCTATTATAAAAATTAAACTGTTTCTATTTTTTTGATATTTATTAAATATTAAAATTTCATAAAATTTTTAATATAACGTGCTTTTAAAAGATATATTAAAAAAAATCCTTTATTCATTCTTTTCACTAACAAAGAATTATTTGAAATCAAGTAAATCATGTTTATCTTTTTATGCATAATTTAATAATTTAAATAACTCATGCATAATTTTGTTCAGCTCAAATAAAACAAAATGAAAATTTAAAGTATTTTATTCTTTTTTTATTCCAATCAAAACGATTCAGATTAAGAAATTTAAGCAATTGGGATAAATATCAATAATGATCATACTATTTTAAAATTAATTAATAATAATTCATCACAATATTTTACATTAATAGCAAGTTAAATCATGCAAAAAACATTAAACTTTTTATGATCATATACTTACAAGATCAGCATCCATAACCCTTAGTGACAAAGGTATTTCTCCTTCCTTATCTTGGGTAACAGTTGTACCGATGGGAGAGTTTTCATTCACGTATCCTTCCATAGCACTTGGTATCAACACTGGTGGATGATTGTCGACAGCATCCACTTCAATCAATAGTTTGGCAATGGCGAATCTCTTGCTATCGCTGAGTTCTTCCGCCTAATGGTAAATATACTTATTGAGAAGAGGTATTTAAATTCCAAAATCAAAAGATTGCTTAAAATGAAATGAGTAATATAAAATATTTCGCTTAACAGTTTGTGATTTCCGTAGAAAGAGAAAGTAAATTCCTACACTTTTAGAAATGCTGTTATAACATCTTGGTCATTGTTAGGTACATTATAGAAATTTATTTAAAATTTTATATGAATTATTCATAAATTATATTGTAGAATAACAAAATGAAGAGATACTTTATTCATATTTAAGAAATCGAAAAGAAACTCACAGTTAATATTAGGTTGGGGAAAAAGTTATCTATTATTTTTTCGGTAGACGTCTGTAGTGATCGATATCTCGTGAGGCATCTATCAAACAATTTCAAATTTATACTCATTGGAAAGGTGACATTTGACACTAAAATATTCTCTTGCGGTTTTTTGTTTGATTATTTCAGTTATGAGTATAAGGTTTTAAAAATAGAAGACAACAAACAGAAAATTCGATTCATTTTAGTTTTTCTTTTATAATGGCAAAAATGCTAACCAGGTGGCTAAAATTGTGAAAGGTGTTCATCGTCCTACATATGACTGTAACAACCAGTTACGCACAATTTTCGTTTCGTCGATTCCGTTTGGGTATTTGGATGCCAAAGATGCACCTCGCATGGATACAACATCGTCGAGAATGTCTATAAAATATCAAAAATTATCAAACTTGACACCATGACAGCAGTCGTAGCTTCTCACAAGACCTAAAAATCTACATGAAAACTGTTTTAAACCTTTTTACAAAGCGAATCTGAAAGAAGTTACAAAAAGTTCACGGAAAAATAATGGATTTCTTTTTCCCCAACCTAATAGATTTTAATAGTACATACTCTCTTTGATTAGAAGAATTATAATCTGAGTTATACAAATTTTATTATTTACTTTAAATTCTTCAAGAGAGTCAATCATTGAGTCAATTTTACTTAAAATTAAAGATTCAAAATTAATTGTATAAACTATATGGAGAATTAAAAATTAATTACTTTCTATATTTCATAGTAGATACCACTGTGATGCACAATTATTTATTATTTAATTAAATTACTGCTTATGAGGAAATTAAATAAAATATTCAATGAGAAATTTCATTTAAGCTACATATTTCGTTTTTCTTTTAATAAATATTTGTTTAAATTTCTTTTCCAAAAACGAAGAAACTTGTGTGTAAATTATTTCATGTCCCTAGTATTGAAAACATCTTCATAATCATGAAAATGAATAATAAAAATAAATGTTTTATTAGATATATTTACCTTTACAACAATTTCTAAATTTTTAGTCAGTTTTCTGTCAATCGCTTTAAGTTGTCGTACTCGGCCTGTGTTAGGATCAATTTCGAAATACTCATCGTAAAAAGGCGGTGTACCTGTAAAAAACATGACACGGAAAATATCAGAGCTCAATAAAATTTGAAAATAGTAAGTCATATTAAGAATCACTTTTAATTAGAGCATTTAAACTGTACATCGGATAGTATGTGTACATTAATTTTTAAATATGTTAACTTTTTCAGAATGTTACTCATAAAACAGTAGTTTAATTGGCACATAAAGTATTTCCTAAAAGAGGTCTATTACCAACAAGTATATGTAACGCTTTTTTCTTGTCAAAGCATA
>JAPDSC010085293.1:9900-21943 GCA_026290005.1 Latrodectus geometricus | reverse complement strand
TATATATATATCAATTGGTTAAAGATTCAACTAGTTTTTTAATGGATAAATTTAATAATCGATATTTATAATTTCGTTTTGATGTAATATAGTTGTGTTTTATTTTTTAGACTAAGTTTTATGGACTTTATTAACTACAATAATTCAGTAATTGTCCAATAAAACAGCTCTTAGTAAATCGGTCATTTGGATTAAATCCTCAGTGATTATGATTCAAAATGGAATTATTTAATATTATTCATTCAACATACAAAAATGTTTAATATCAAAATGCCATATTTTGGTATTAAAAGAAATACTTTATTTTGGTTCTATTTTGCTTGCTGCTATATTTTCCTAAATGCTATACTTTGGTTTCTTAGAAGTAAGAATGTATTGCATGCTTAACATAGAGCCACTAAAATTAAAAATTCGTTTTTATTTTATCTTTTATTATATTTAACAATTTCTGTCTTGAAATTTTTGTATAAAGACCATCTTTAGTAATGCCCAAGGCATAGTTTATTAGTTGTTAAGATTAAAAGTACAAGTTGTTGGAATATGTTGAAAGTCTATTCTGGATTTGGAAGATTATGCATATTTTACATTTGCAATTATAAGTTTTGGATCTTATTCTCTTTTACACGCTATTTTTAATCCATTCACCAAATCTGTTTTTTTCCCTTTTACTTTTACTGGCTGTAACCATCCAAGTGTATTTAATTTTATAATGATTGGAGTTTATACGATATCTTTTGTTGCTATTCCACTGTCTCTTGATGCAGATATAGAGATTGTCTCATTTAAGGACTCTGGAATATGTAATATTTAATTTGAGAAATATTTTGCATTTATACCTAAACCACTAATTTCTAATGACTATGAAGTAGCTAAATCTTTTTAGATTTTAAACTTGCCATAACATGGTTTTGAGTAGTTAATATTTCGCCATATAAAACAGCCAAATATAGTTCAAAGCCAAACTGCAAGGGAATGTAATGGGTAGGTCTTAACACCCATAAGAATGAGCATACTCAACTGCATTTTGAAGAACTCATGCATTCTATCTGGAGATCTCGTATTAAGGATATTAAAAAAATCCTGCGTCTTTCAACGTTATCTGTTTTAAGATCATTTAACACTGCATTTCATAAATCAACTCATATTTAAAAGCACATTAAGCCTGATTGGATCCAAAATTTAATATAAAACATTCTATCATTTTCACATACACATTATTATGTATTTGTGAAGGATCTAAATGTCCTTGCCTACATCAGTCGGAATAAATAACTGTAGAGTGTAATCCATTTTTTATTTGCTTCTTCACCACTAAATTCTTATCAGTGTTGAAGTAATATCTAAACGGGATGATCTAAAATGATTGGATATCACAATGCATTACAGTGATTGATAATTTCTGCAAATTTATCGATTAATCGTTTTCAATCAAGATTATCGAAGGAAACGCCTAGTCAGAAATTTATCTTCTCACTGATCACAATTACCCTTTAGTTTAGGTTTAAAAGATTAAAATTTAGGAGATGTTTTCTGACCAGCATTTGACAATATTTATTACAATCGTATTTACATCATTTCAATTTTAATTTGAGCAAATGTATTAAAATATTTTTTCATAAATATGCCTTTGCATTTTTAAAGCAATGAATATTTTCATGATTAAAAATTACCCAAAATGCTTTCGAGTTATCCCTGCTATTGCAAGACGAAATATCTTGTGTAGAAATTTAAGTTAACCATTTGAGAATAAGCAAACTTTAAAATAAACCAGTGTTCTCACTTTCAAAATTAGTAGGAAATGAGTTGTAAAAAATTTTACACAGAATAATTACACTTGAATGCGTGAGTTGTTTCTTGAAAATGCTAGATAAGGAAAAATATGATTTGGTGGCAATAAAAACATTTAATGGAATAGATAAATTTTTATATTATGGCAGTTTAGTTTTTTATCTACAGCAACTAATTCCTTTGATTTATCTGCTAATTTTCTGAATCTTATGAAAATAAAACACTTCAGTCATTTCCAACCAGTATGTTCCTCCATTTACCGGAGCACAATGCAAATATAAATGCGTGCATGCTGAGCATAGAATATGTTTGATGGTGATCTGCTGTTTATCATTGACATATTTGATTCACTTTCAGCTTACTACATTGATTTTTTAACAATGAACCAGCTATAAAATTTACTCATATCACGAAACGCAACAAACTATCCACAAATTAGGTACTCTGCACGTCACTCTTATTTTTTTTTCTTAGCATGTATTCGGACTTATAATTGTATATTTGGCTGGATATCTAATGCCTATCAATTTCATTAGAAAGACTTGTCACACATATTTTCCCTGTTATTTCATATAAATTTGAACTAAGTTTTATTGTTAATAATCAACGTATAATTTTAAGGATAAGTTAAAACTTGATTTTCCCGTTTAATATTTTATTAATTTAAATCAGATCGCTTGCTCTAAAAGCGTATTAAGAAACCCACAACAAAAACATAAAATTACAAAACATTAAAAACAGCTAGACTTAAAACAAGGCAAAAGAAAACATTATAATAAAAATACATAAATTCAAACGAATATTAATTGATATAGATAATACTAATGTATAAGGAGTGAAATATTTCAATGTTCATGATGCAAACAGCTTACTGTGATGTTGCGCATTTCTAATGTAACGCTTATCAAAGGAAAATGATCAAATTTAGTTGATACATTTTCATATCAATCAACCAAACAGTTCAATTTCATCAACAATTTCATTGCTCCTTATTCATTTTCAGTGAATGAATTGAAGAGGAATCAAATAAATAAATTTTAATCATAAAATATTTGCGATGATAAACACAGCTCAAATTTTTTGTCAAACAAAATATTTAAATTTAATGAAAAATATATCGAACCCTATTAAAATTAATTTGATAATCAATGATGTTGAAATTGAATAGTGAAATATTCAGTATAGCATACATTGCTTTTTTATCCAAAAGATGGCGCTGCTTTTAAAAAGATATAGGTGTGGCTTTTTCACAATTATCTAAGAACCTAGACAAATTCGAATGCATCCTTTTATCAAAATTTTAAAGCAGTTTCTGATTACTTTTGGAGTACTTTGTAGGTTTAATATTTTGGAATAAAAAATATTAATGTTTATTTGTACATTTTGATGTATGGGATATATTTAATATGAAACAACAAATAGTATTATAATAAAACAATTTCAAACATTTTAAGAGTAAATGGATTTTATTTATTATTTAAGAATGAATCCATCATATTTCTTTTGCTTGATGAATATTCAATAAATCTTTGAAAATCTATAAATATTTATTTCGATAAATGCTCTATAATTATGAAATAATGCTCCAAAATAAAAAATAAAAATGTTTAAAATAATTATTTTTTAAATATTTAAAAGTTTTATTGCATGTTTATTTTTTCACAATTATTATGTCTTTCATTGGAAGATGATTCGGTTTAAAATACATTATTATACAGGTGAATATATCTTTTATTATATCATTTATTATTTTTTAAAGTTATTTTCTTATAGTATAGCATAATTCCCTAGCCATTATAAATATTTTCACTGTGACAATTCTTTGATAAATATTTTTCCATTTAATTTTTTATACATATTAGCAATACGAGTTAATAAATGTTAATGTTTACACACATTTACAACATAGAATGTCACTTAAAGACTTCTACCTAAAATAAATACGCTTTTGACTTCAATTCCTATTATGATTTCTAAGCATTCTGTTTGGAGCTTTGCTCAATTAGTTTGTCACCTAATTATGACAAATTAGCTCCTAAATTGACCAAGTTTTGTTTGATTTTCATTAAACAGTAAAAAGTTAAAAATTCTATCCTTAAATTTTTGTAACAAATGTGAAACTTTCATTAGCTGATATTAATTTTATTTTGAAAAATAATGTATTCGAGAGCTTCTTATGTATTCAATGAATGAAACCCGTTAAATACATGATTCGTTTAATGAGTTTAGGCACATTTATCATTATAGGAGTGGATTCTCTCACATTATTCTGAAATAAATCATCGCTGCTAATTATTTTGCTGATTGCTAAGAAATGTTTCTCTAAAAGAAAATTGAAACAACAAAAAATTGAATATATTGAAGATAAGAATATATAGAATATAAAAAAATTGAATATATTGAATATATTCAAATAGAAAATTGAATTGATAAAAGAATCTAGAAAATTGTTAGATATCATTATTGTAATTTGTAATTCAATATTTATAAAAATAAAGAAAACAAAGGCTAATTTGATATGTCTCATATTGGTACAATTAATTGAATACAGTAAAATTAATGTCTATTGAAACATTTTGGTAAAAAAAGTCAAAAGTTAAAGTTAAAAGTTAATGAAATTGGAATTTCAGTTTTTGGCTTTGGAGTATCTTTACATATTTGTTTGCACATTTATATGTTTATACAAACTTTTATATGCTAGATCCATATGTTTCTACATTTATATGTTTATAAGCAAAAATTGTTTTTTAATACATATTTTCGTATGATACAAACTTATGGATAGAATTCTAAAAAATTATCATATTGAAAGGCAGTTAAGAAGATGTTCTATTTCTTTTATGAAAAAATATAGTACATTAATACAAAAGTATTATTTAAAATCTGAAAGTAAAACTTTTACTAATTATGAAGTTAAAAATATTGCCTTTAAAATTTGTATATTTTGTTGTATTTATTTAAAGTCTTCCTTTAGAAAAAAATTATCTCAATAATCAACTCTTAGAATTATCTTATGTAGTTTTTATTCCATTTTAAAATATATTATTAAGTGGCTATTAAGTTTTTGTTTATTGATTGTTGTAAATGATAGTAATCATCGACTGCGTGCCTTCCTAACTGAAAATAGTATTTTACACTTTTTAGAAAGATTTTCCTGCAATTTTAAAATATTTTCGAAAATCCAGATTATAGAAGAATAAAAAAAATATTCTATTTCATGAAATGTCCTCTGACATTTTAGTTTGGAATATATTTTGACTCAAAAGTAACTTTATCATGTACAATATTTTCTTACGAAATTTTAGTGACTTAAATTAAAAGTATAAATATTTCATTGCTTTCAAAATAAATATATGATACTAAGAATTTTCCGGAGTATGAGAATTTTTAAAACAAAGTAATTGATGTTGTTAAAAATTTATGTATTGTCGATAATCTAATAATAATAATCTTAAACCATTGAATATGATTTATAATCATAAAAATATATATATTTCAATAGAATAGTAAGTATTTTATATACTCTGTATTTAATTTTCTAATAAAATTCTATTAATATATATTAGTTTGGGGAAAAAGTATTCCATTATTTTTTCGGTAGACGTCTGTAGTGATCGATATCTCGTGAGGTGTCTATCAAACAATTTCAGATTTCTGCTCGTTGGAAAGGTGACATTTGACACTAAAATATCCTCTTGCGGTTTGATTAATTCAGTTACGAGTACAAGGTTTTAAAAATGGAAGACAACAAACAGAAAGTCCGATACATTTTCGTTTTTCTCTTGTAACGGCGAAAATGATAGCTGGGTGGCTAAAATTGTGAAAGATGTTTATCGTCCTATATAAGACTGTAACAACCAGTTACGTAAAATTTTTGATTCGTCGATTCCGTTTAGGTATTTTTGATGTTAGAGATGCACCTCGCATGTGGATACAGCATTGTCGAAAATGTCTATAAAATATCAAAAATGATCGAAGTTAACCGCATGTCAGCAGTCGTAAAGCGGAAGACCTAAAAATCTACATGAAAGTTGTTTTAAACCTTTTTATAAAGTGACTCCAAAAGAAGTTACATAAAGTTCACGTAAAAATAATGGATTTCTTTTTCCGCAACTTAATATTTATGTGAAAATTATAAGCATTCAAAATGCAAAATTCAAAATTCAAAAATTATTTCTTCCAAATCATTAGTTGTTTTTAGATATAATATAATTATTTTTCTTAAATGTTTTCCTTAAAATGAAATATTTGTTTTTCCAGAACATAGTTATAATTTTAGCATTTAAAAATTATCTTGTTGAAATATATACAAGCTATTATATATTTAAAAATAGAGCATCAATCTTTCAGTATGTAATGATTTTTAAAATACTTTATACTAACTTTGTTGAAGGATTTGGCATTATAGCATGCAATGTTTAACATTCAGCTAAATCATAAGAGTTCGTGTGTTTCATTGCTTTGTAACTAATATGCAGATTACTTTATTTTTAAATGAAAATATTTAAAGATTTAGCCATTAGAGATTAAAAAAAAAACCAAAAATTATAGGAATTAAATTAGCTTAATGACTTTTCATTGGTATTATGAAGCATTTAATATGACTGGAAAATAATAATAAATTGTAAAAGAGAAGAAAAAATTGTAAAATTCCTATTTAATTTAAATTTAGTTTTATATTACATCAGGTTACTTCATAAATATGCTAGAAAAATGGCATTGTGATGTTGCGCATGGGAATTTGAAATTATTTGCATCAATAAAAAATATTTTGTTAAAAATATTTCAAAAGCGGATGTATTTGAAATTTAAATGTTTATAAAATTGAAAAATGACATTAAAGTTCATAACTAATTTTTTAAAATTACTATTCGTTCTGTTAATCTTGTTAATATTAACGTTTATTTGATTGTTTTTCGATAAATATTGTTATTATTAATTGAAAGATTAATGTTTGTCATCACAATAGTAATAAATCAAGTGATTAATTTTAACAAAGAATATTAAATGTGTTGGGAATTAAATTTAAAAATATATATATTTTATTTTTTTATAAAATTTGTATTTCAAACTATATTTATTTCACAATTTTATGTACTTATATTATTTTCAGTGTTTGAAAAATATTTTGAGATTAATTCATGATTCATTTAATAATTATATTGAATTTATTACCTTTTTATGAAATAAACTCAGGAACAGAATTTAAAACCAAACTTAAATTAAAAAACGTTAAATTTAAGTAGTAACAAATAATATTAAATATCTTCTTCTTACTTTTAAAAATTGGTTAAATACCATCTTCTTATTTATAACATTTTAAATATTCGAAGGTTTATAATTTATGTTTTTTGTATATGTAAATAAATATTTATAGGTAAATAATTATGTATTTACACAAATTCATAACTATTTATTTAAATAGTTTATTTTCTTCCATTTTTATAGGTTTTTTTAATAAATTAAATTTTAAATATTATAAATAATAAGCAAATGCTATGATTTTTGCAAAATTTACAAAAAAAAGTTTTAATCTGTTAACAAAATGTAAGAAATAAATTTAAATTATTGAAAAATATCTTTCTAAAATGATGTTAAGAATTTAAACATGGTCCTTTATCAATGTATTTAGAAAATTCTTACACTTTTGCTTGACTTGACTTTATCAGTTTTTTTTATGGTATAATTTTAATAACACAAGACAAAAAATGTATATTACCTGTTAAATGAAATGCTTTGCCTTGACAAAATAAAACTGGAAAAATAAGTTATTTTGTTCTGTTTTTAATGTTTAATATGCTTTATTTCTTTTTTTTTTCTAGCTATAGCAAATGTTTTAGCACTGTGCAACTAATGGAACATGAAATTGAATTAGGAATTAAGTAGAATATTATAACTCACATTTGCTCAAAGGAGTTTAAATTTCAAATTCAAGACTATGCTAAAAATTCCAATATTTTAATTACATAATTTCCTAAACAATAATAAATTTTAAATACAATAATTAAACGTTAAATTCTTTTAAAAATAAAGTATAATATTTTAAGTTTTTACTTTCAGAAATTGTTTCTTATCTCAATATACTTCTTGTTTTTCAGAAGAAATTTTTTGTTATGTATTAATATCATACCAACAAATGAATATATCAAACACATTCAAGTGTTTTTTTAAAAATAAAAATATATCTTATAACGAAAAATACGAAATACTGACTGAAAAGAAAGATAAATTGATTTGAAAATTTATTGTTTATTTATTTTTTTTGCAAAAAAATACTGCATTCAGGATTTTAGAAAACATTCTTATATCATTGTTTTTGAAGTAAACCAATATTTAAGAGTATATTGAATACTTCTGGAAAAGATTTAGCCATTCTATTCTGTACATCTTTTTCCTACAAAATGTAACATGCAACAAATATACAGAATATTATTTTAAGGTGATTTAACATGTGAATCATTCTATAAGTACAAAGTTTATTTTAAGTTTTTAATTTGATAGGTTTAAGAAAATTGAACCAGAACAGAAATAATATTGAAATGTTTGAAATAAAATAAAATGAAGTTTGTTAAACAGTTTTTATTTGTTAAAATAATGTCCTAAAATTCATGTTTTGTTTATCAAGGAAAATAAATGATATAAGGATAAAGAGAAAAATCAGCAAATAAAGAAAAAATATATTTCTTCAGTATACCAACACGCTGTAAAAGGAATATTTAATAAGGAAGGATTAACACACCGTGTAAGTTCAAACACATACGTAATATTAAGTAGTTTAAGTGTTATATGAATTAAGAATCCGATATGCTTACATACATAACTTTTTTTAAAATTTATTTGTACATTTATATACATATAAATGTATATGGAAAGCGGAAGTTAGTGTTTTCAAAATTCTAGTTATAACTTCAATGCATGGGTGGCCCTTCTGTAGTTACATACACTCTGCATTACTTCAATCTCTAAACGATTCACTACTTCCTACATATTTTAAAATAGTAGGAAATTTATTAGATTTAAGTTCATTAATAAATCATTTAATTTGGTTTCTGGTGAATTTAAAATTATTTGAAAATATTATATAAGATTTTTAATTCATTAACTCCTTTAAAAGTGTTTAAAGAAATGTTGGAATTCTAGAAGATTAGTTTATTAACCTCAAGATTGAATTTTAATAATCTTGAAGATAAAAATATCATACATCATTTAATTTTTAATGGGTATACTTGAAAAAAGATCTCTGAAATCACACTAACTAATATTGCAAATAAAATTATTTGACAGAAATTCAAAATCGGTCAATTGTTGCCTATAATCCAAGTAACTTTAGATTTAAAAAAATGCTCCAGAATTATATTTAAATATTTTGCAAATAATTATACCTGGTTTATATTCACATATGATTTAGTATCACAAGTAATATATCTGAATACAATGGAAAATTATGAAATTTAACAATTACTGTTAAGTAGGGAAATTGCATTTGCTTATATTTAAAAGTTGAAAAAAACCTGAATATTTAATTAATTATATCAGCTATAGAATTTAAAAGTTTGTAGTTATTAGAATTTAAAGTTCCTTTATCAATTAAATCTAAATAATTTTTTTACAAAAAAATGAGTAGTCATTAGAAGCTTTATGAACAGGTTCAATAAAAATGTTGTCTTTAAGAGTTCTGATAGCAGATTTTAATGAATTAAATCTAGTACCTTGAAATGTTGAATTATTATCAGAAATAAAATTTTTAATTTTGTTATAGAGCTTAGACTTCCATATTGTAAAAAAACCAACAGGTGTATCATAATAATTTGCTATTTTAAAAATAAAAGAATCAATATTATGTAAAATTACTTAATAAGTTTTAGATCCATTTGTTTGAAAATTTGGTTTATACTTAGTATCTTAATTTAAAATTGCTTTTAGTTTAAGATCATCGATGAGGTTAAGTCAATTGTTATAATGTGTCCAAAATCAGTTTGTTTGTTTGTTTGAGTTTAATGGCGCTAGTTCTATAAAGGGCAAGCTGAGCCAAAATTTAAATATTTAAAGAAAACCTTGTGTTTCCAATATTGGAGTTTAAAAATATTTTGTATGTATTATTAAAGCATATACATTTGGAATATTTTTTGGGAGACAGCAGTATTTTTACAAAAAATTGATTGTAATTAAATACTTTACTTTTAAAAGGAATATAGCAGGAAAATGTATAGGTTTGACAACAACATCTTCTATAGGAAAAATATTAAATAAATCATTAATAAAACTATTGAAATGAGTTTTATCACAGTTTATATGTAGAACATTTATAAAAAAATATTAAAATTTATTATTTTTGATTTTATTATATCTATATTTAAATAGATCATGACATAAAATCTTTAAGTGCTGGCTATTGAAATGTATATCATCTTAACATAAATACAAAAATTAACACAATTTGAAAATTTTTTCAAATAAAATTTTCACACACATACACATATATTTACGTTTTTTGTTATAAATAATTTATTTATAGCAAAATGAAGGTAAAAATTTCATAATTTTTACATTCGTTTAAAGTCCTGAAGGAACTGAAAAAAATAGAAAGTCTATTATTAAACAATATTTTTAAATAAAAAAAATATTTTATTCGTAGAATGAATTATTCATTTAATTGATGATGTGTTTTGTTTCGATGTATATATAAAAACAATTTTTAAGTACGAATACATTTGATTTTTTTATTATAAATCTATTTTCAATACATATTCTTATTATATCAAAACATATACTTAAGTATACTATTGCTTGATAGATGTTGATTAATATTTAATTTGCTTGATAAATAATTTTCTTAATGTATAAATATTAAAATTAGTTTACATATCAAATCAAACATTTAATTTAAATATTAATAAATTGTTTTCAGTAATTTTCTGTAAAATCAACATGATTTTCAAATAAGCTGTCATTATTTTAAATGTGTTTTATAGACTATACAAATATTATAAAAAATTGAAAATGGAATTTAAATTTAAATTATGTTATTCATTGAAACACATATTCCTAATTTAACTAATGGAAATATTTAATTCAAAGGAAACTAGTTGAATTCGGTATAAATCTAGAAAACAGGGAAAAGTAAATGAAATTTGTATTTACAAAATAATGAAATATAAAATTTTAATTTACGAAAATTAGTTTAGACAATAGGCGGAGAGTTATGAAAACACTTATATTATAAAATGAAAAAAAAGCCATAATTATGTTTCGATATTTCTGAAATTTCAGAATTTTAAACTTTACAGATATTTAATGAAATCTTGTGTATACAGTTTTTTTGTTACAAATCATAATGAATGAATTTTATTTTAAAAATTAGAGAAAGATGTGAAGAACTGTAAACAGAAATCAAACATAGATATTATCCAACAAAACAAGCTTTGTCGAGAGTTTATCAAAAATGGAAGAATATCGATAAAAGATATCTGTTAACATACTTCCGCTCAGAATCTTCGTTATCAGAATCTGTAATCTGTCGGTTTCCTTAGAAGTAGAAATAAACTCTCACACGCGTAACTTCTCAGATGTGAAGGAATAACTTAATTAAGATAAGAGCTAATTGAAAATTCTTCAGAAATTGAAAACTTGCGGAATTGAGAAAAGTAAGGAAGTCTTTGGGAAAATATTTGATTTAAGAAAGCACTCATGTACAAAAAGAACTCATGGAATGGCGGAGTTAGATTGAAGCAGCTAAAGAAAAAGGGTTATGTTACAGATCATTTAGAACAGAATAAATGAAAATTATACGAGAAATAAGACTAAATATTTTGCACTGGTATGAGAAATATAATTAAATTGTTTCATTTTTATTCACTCATGTACTAAATAATCTTGTATTTAAATTATAATTAAAAAAAATTATTTTCTATTTTTTAGCAAAGTAATATATTTTTTATAGGAAAATTAAGGTTTTATTACAAATTAAGACTTTATTCGTAAAGAGATTTTAACATAAATAAAAAAAAACTTAAACTGTTTCTACTTCGCTTAATAAAATGATAAGATGAAAAGAATTAAAGGAATAACGAAGAATAGAACATTCTGGTGATCAGTGAAGCAAGAAAATAAGTCATGTGACTATAGACATACTAGATGTTTCGTGCTATAAGGAAACGTCACTTCTCTGATTTTGAATGCATGGAATTTTAAATAAGAAAAAAAAACTATTTTTTTAAATGTTTTAAGATATATTTCATCGTTTTTATTTCATTTA